>CAAKHB010003486.1:83519-99751 GCA_901007665.1 Aeoliscus strigatus
GGGGGGGGGGGGGGGGGTCACCAGTGCAGTCTCTGAATTCAGTATGGGAATACCATACAAGATCCTCACGGTGGCCAGTTTGCCAAAAGGAAAAGGAGGCCTGGCTAATGCACATAATTGTTTTATTATTCTCCTGCATTCATCAGCTCATTGTGATGGCGTCTCACAGGAAACTATGGATCTTGCTACGTTAAGGGAGTGAAGCAGCACTTAAGAATTGGTATTGCAAAGATTACTGTCATAGAGACATAAATTAGAGGATTCTATTATGATCACAGTTTTAAGTCTAGACCCTTGACTCATTAAGAAATTGATATACGGAAATGTCTAAAGATTCCTAAACAGGACACATTATATATTTCAAAACTAGTCATTCTTAATCCGCCTCTAAAAGTGTCAGTGATGGAATAGCAACACTGTAAAAGTCTGCGTTGAGTTCAAAGTCACTGACTGTCTCCAAACTCTAAAAAGGAAACTCCACTGTGTTTTTTCTTTGTCGAGGGAAATAATTATGGAGCAGGCGATGCTGATAACACCTAAGGAATTCAAGGCATGCACAAACAGCCCTTCCCCCATCCGCTTAGCTCTTCCCCCCATTCCCTGGTCCCCCTGCCTCCTTTCCTCCCAGTCCATCATCAGGCTTTCTCTCTACCTCCTAAAATGTGTTGCTCAGATTACTTCCACTTGGACTGTAGACCAAACAGCCCACTCATTTGAAATTCTTCAAGCTAATTCATAAAAAAGGATTTTAAAAAAAGAAAAAGAGGAGATTTTTCTCCATTTACGACTGGAGCACGTCAAAGGAGTTGTTGCCCTGTAGACCTAAACTATAGCATTTTTTAATTAATAAGATGCCTGTAAATCAAACACTTGATGAAAAATGTAAAGCAGTTACATTGTTTAATGTTTGTTCTAAACCAAACCAACTGAAAGTAGTCACAAATCCATAGTTGTGGATTTGCCGAGCATATCCAAAGTCTAAGAGTGTTTTTTGTTGGGGAATTGTCATTTAATTAGAGCATTTACATGCTATAACTCTGATGGGGGATTTCGATACTTGGGCAATGATGGTGAAACCCGGAGCTTAGCTAATATGGCAACACGGCTGATGTTTCCTTATTGGATGCCTACACTACACTTGGACTGGTCCCTACGAACATATCTGAGCCCATAGACATTAATGAACCACAACACCAGGAGGATCTACTCTATAGTTAGATGATGTACGTCTGCAGATTTCGGGTTCTGCCTCTAGAGCAGCAGATGTGGGTAATGGTTCTTATTTTGAAAAAGACCTGGAGGGTCTGCTCCAGCTGCACACATTGGGGAAACTAGTGCTGCGATGCTGGAAAGGACAATCCAGTTGATTGTTGAACTTTCATTTCAGGGGGAACAGTACAGATTCAATCCTGGCCTCTGAACAGTGGACCAGCTCTACTCTGTGCGGGATACTGGCAAGGACATGGGACTATGTCCACCAAGCATTCATGAGGTTTGAGTATCCCTTTGAGAACTCCTGCTGCAGGTGAAGGAGTTGTACCGTACAGTGAGTGACCCTGAGTTGGTGCAGTGTCAGCAGCAATATGAGCACACCAGAGCATTTACCCATTCGTTTATGTTGCATTCTCACCCACGGTCATGAGCTCTCACTAGTGACTGAAAATTGTCAGTGTGACTTCAAGCTGCTGAAAAGAGTTTCCTCATTTCCTCATCCTCATAGTGTTACAGGGAGGAGCTCAGCTGAGGTGGTTTGGGCATCTGATCAGGATGCATCCCCAGTGAGGTGTTTTGGGCACGCCTGGTAGGAGGCACTGTGGAAGACCCAGAACACACGGTAAGGATTATATGTCATCTGGCCAGGGAACTCCCTGGCGTCCCATAAGAGGAACATTGCTGGGGAAAGATTCCTGGGCTGCCTAACTCAGCCGGCTGCCACTGAGGGAGGTTTCAGATAGGACGAGGAGGATGGATGGATGGATGGATGAGTGACAATGAGTGTATGGATAGACAATGTTCCATGTTGTATTATGTTATATGATTTTGGCCTTGAACGTATCATATCTGCCTCAAATCTCCATTTCATTAAAACAAACAAATCTCTATAATACACTTCTATCAAATGTGTTCTTTTTCCTTCATTATATATACGTATATTGTATTCTTGTTGTTGTGTCACATTTTTTGTAACGTTAAAATTCAATGTTCATCACTACATGTATATTCTATTCATAGATGTAAATAATACATTAAATGCATGGTTTACGATGGTTGTCGTGGCTAAAACATTAATTATCATACCTACGCAAAAAATGCAATGTAGCATTTGTGAAGAAGAAAAGCAAACAATAATCAAATAATTGATCATTGAAATAAATAAGAATGAATAATTTAATTCCCATGCCTTATTTGAAGTGCTGCCACGAGTTCTTATCCTGTTTCCTTTCTTCATCCAAGGGACTTCCCTATATATATAGATACAGATGAGCACAAAGTAATATGTGCTTTGTAAGCGACTGAGTTTATTTGTTTTTTCAGCAGACATTCCCCTTTCAGCCTTTCACACTGCACTATCCCAAACTTCCTGTTTCACACTCGCTGTCAAAAACACATTCCAGCCACAGGGAATGCTTGACTGATTGTCTGAGTGTGTGAGGGTGAGGGTGTGTGGTCTGTTCACCAGCCGTGGAACAAAACGATCATGTATCATATAACGCTATCATGTAAAGCAGACAGTTATGTCTGTTTATCAAACGTGATTGTTTTTTAATTTACCAATTCAGAGATGAAGCTAGTACCAAAATATCTTGCTGCAAAATCTAACTGAGCACATGTCACTGAAAGTAATTCTGGCAACTTCATATAAAGGTGTATTTTTTGTTGTATATTTTTCATATTTAAGACATGTAGATATTTTTAAATTGACTCCACATACATGCAGAAAAATGCTGAAAATGTCAAGCTTATAAATTTAACAAGATGCAGTAGTAAAGTTAAGTAGTAAAGATAGCGGTCACTTTTATAAATGCCTAAAACAGAATCCTTTACATTTCCCTACTTACCATTTTTATTCATTCATTCCCTCTGTTTCTTGAACCATTCATTCATTCTGACCTTGAACCCCAGTCTGACAGGCTCACTCACATGTAAACTCTTCCATGGCAGTTGCATTCAGGAAACTGAATACAACACACACACACACACGCACGCACGCACGCACGCACACGCACACGCACACGCACACGCACACGCACACGCACACGCACACGCACACGCACACGCACACACACACACACACACACACACACACACAGCCCAAACAACAGCCTACTTTGATGACAGAGGTTCACCCCCACAGAAAGGGTGTGTTGGGGGTTGTTAAAGCTGGCAAAGATTTGGTCTGTCTTACCGTGGAAGAAGTTGTGGCTGTTTCATCGTATTTCATGCTGACATTGCACATTAAAACTGTTGAAAATGTCATATGTTGATATATTGTTCAAGATGCCAACTGAAATAAAATATTCTCTTTAAATAAAGCTAAACCAGACAAATTACCTTTGACCTGTCACTTGAAGTACTTGAATAATGCATATGTGGAAAAAAATAAGTTAACATTTACACATGTTCAGCCAGATTATCAAATTATACAACCCACCACCACACACACACACACACACACACACACACACACACACAAACCCCTCAAGCCAACCCCCCAACACACACACACATATTCAGGCTCATGCAGCTCAGAGGTAAGAAGTATGGATTCACGGGCCAGAACACATGGGATGAAGGGGGCTGGGTTACTTAGCAACGATCCTGTTGATGTCCAAACAATGTTCATGTCGTCAAAGTGGCCGATTGTGCCAGACTGAAGTTCTGCTGTGTGCAACAATGTCATCGCTGCTTTTCTAAATGAACGGCTCGTAGACGACCTGCTCGGGTGAATGAAACACAAACCAGAGCAGTACTTACAGCATTAATTCATCCAAACACTCTGCAAAACATAGAATTTTTTTACTGTCTGTTTAGATGTTCAGGAGACGGCTGTCCCAAAACGAGTAGTACCTCGGAGATGCACTTCACCCCAGGAAAGATTCAGTATATGTGGTTGACAATATCATTATCATTAATGCACTTTAGCACTTCTTGAGTAACATCCTGGTCCGTCTGGTAGAGATTCTGGACTGCGATCAACAACATTTTTTACATTTTAATCTGTATATATCTTCACATCCGTATTGTTATTGTTACTGCTGTTAAGGTGGCTCTGTTATATGGCTGCTGATGTGTATGTGTTTGGCATGGGCCTGTTAAGGGACTGAAGATGGAAATGATCTCTTGATAGAATCTTGTATATGTTCATGATAAATGTGCATTTTATCCCTTTATAAATAAAGTATTAAGTATTAAAAAGTTTGATTTGAAACCGGTCTGAATTACACAATCATAAACAATCACCAGAAAATTAGAATGTCTAATTGTTAGAAAGAGGGAAATGCTATCCCTTCAATTTAACAGTTGATTTACTTTCACTTTCAACATATGGCTGCAGGAGCGCACAACAACAAACCCACTGCTGAAGCTCGTTAGCTTCTGCATAAATGACACCTTCACAGTTCTTTACTTGAGTTATTGAGGTAATCACATGAAATGAGGGCTGTTTGCAGAAATGGCTCTCCAAAACGAAGCTTCAAAAAGTGGGGTTTGGTTTCAAGCTTGCAGTGTGAATAATCTAACTGTGGTACAATTTGGTGCAAAAACGTTTGTAGAAATATCTATGTGCAGTGTGTCTTGATCTTGCACGGACAAACACCATGTTGGTGACATGTGATCATCATATTGTGAATCAATTTTTATTACATGGGCTTCTGCAAACAAAATTACATGTTGCCTTTGCATTTCTGTTCCTTACATGAAATGCTCGTCCTTGTGTTGTGATCGATGCCGTGTTGCTTTGAAGCGTAACCAGCACTGATTATTTTGATTGGTTGATGCTCTGCCGGTGTCAGGTTTCAGCTGCCATCTGTGTTGCGATCCATCTCCCAGCCGATCTCGAGCAACAGGAGAACGTGAAGAGGCATTTAAATTTAGAAGTATAGGATGCCAGAGTCATTGCCAACACAACCATAAATAAGACGGGAAAAGTGACTTCCGGACATTCGCTCATTCACACTCTGATGGCAAATATTTTGGTTTACTGCCATGAGTGTCTGTGTGTGTGTCTGTGTGTGTGTGTGTGTGTGCGTCTGGTGTTTTAACAGCCTTCGTCTATGACCTTCACAGGAAATTATGGGACATCATTAGATGTGCTACGAGGGTCCCAGGTCAGGCAGATGTTTGTCACACATTCAGTGTCTGTCTCTGTTGTGTCTAGTTGATTTGTTGTGTCTCGTGTGAAATGTCTTTGTATCTTTGTGTTGCATGTATGAAGCACATAAATGATGTGATTGATGGAGCAATCATGGCTTGGCATCAGTTGTGACTGTGCAAAGCAAACTTTAAAGCTTGTTTTACAAATAACCTTTGACATTAATTACAAGAATTTCTGAATGTACTTTTGCATTTTTTCCCAAGCAAACAGCTGCACATAACTGAAAAATCTATTTAAGTTCTGTTGTTTCAGACATTACTGTTTTTTATGAGATGTGTCATCCATTATATGGCAGAGACATCACAAACAGGAAGTGGGCCGGATCACCGCAATGCTTTGTCCAGTCACGACCCAAGATTGCTCAACCTGTAAAGCAATGGTCTATTTAAAGTATTTTTGCTTCATCCCTGTCAGCTGTGGGTGTGTATGAAAAAGAAAAGTTCTCCTGGATAATTTGTAACATAAATTAATGAGTTAGTTAATTAGTTAGTCAAGGGGAATGCAGACACTTGCAGAATGTTCATAAACAGACTTAGACTTAACTTTGACATGTGAGCATTACAGAAAATATCTACCGGTACAACAGAATTCACATCTACGCATTCACACACAGTTAAATATCGTGTATGTGTACGTAGCAAATACCTACAACAAAGTTGAAAGAGTGCTTAGCAATCAATAGATACAAATACGCACAAGGTTACACAAGCAAAGAAGAGAACAGCAGCAAAAGCAGAGCAGGTACACAGTCTACTTGGGTTCAAGGGTGCATATCTCTTCATATCTGTTTTATCACAGTTAAAGAAGCTATCAATCATGACTTTCAAATCATGTCAGGATCCTACTGTCTGGAATGAGTCCACCTTGTGCTTGTGCAATTGTTAAAAAAAAAAAGTACCTTGTTTTTTGTCAGCTTGAGATTTGTCATCAGTCATCAGACTGAAAGAACTACCGCTGAGAAGATGCAGGGGACCTCTGTCCCTGACTGTCTGTGTAGGTGTGTAGCAGATGTGTGGTCCATGCAAAAGACACTGGATAGATAGATAGATAGATAGATAGATAGATAGATAGATAGATAGATAGATAGATAGATAGATAGATAGATAGATAGATAGATAGATAGATAGATAGATAGATAGATAGATAGATAGATAGATAGATAGATAGATAGGTCATCAAAATTTGCAGCAGTGTGACTGAGATCAAACTCAATATTGAGTTTGAAGATGTGTGTTGTCGGACCTGTAAGCAGTAGGTTATATGTTATGTTACATGTAACATAGTAATGCTTCCAAGTACTCCTTTCCTGTAATAACGCAGTGATACAGAGTACAATAATGTAATGACTGCCCAATACTCCAGTAATAATGATGTAATGACTACAGAATTCTCCTTTCTCATTTATTAAAGTAGTAACTATTACGAAGTGTCCATGTAATAATGTACTAATGACTATTCAGTTCTCATTTAACACAGTTGTAAATAATCCCTCATTTCATACATATAATTATTGTTTGAATCTCAGATACAGTTGTCTGGGATGTGCAGACAGGTTGAGAAGGAGCAGAGCTTTCTTCCATGAACATTCACAGCTGAGGTTCCCTTCACCTTTAGCTGCTGGTGTGCCCATAAAGTGTGTATATGTGTTTGCATTTTCATCATTGATGGTATCTTGGTCTTCTTCTTGGCACTGAGGGGTGGGAACTGTTGACTTGATGGTGTTATCCCATATCTCTGTATCTCAGGATCCAGTTTTGAAACTCAGATAATAATAATAATAATAATAATAAGGTTGCAAAAGCCCAGCAGTTTTCAAAATGGTCCATGGGAAGTAACAAGAATTTCTGTGAGTTAGCAGGACTTTATGGGAATGAAAGTGGAATTTTTTAAATTGACGGCTAGCCTTGAACAGGGATTTGAACTATAGTTGGGGAAAATATGTTATTTACCATAATATTTACTAAAGCAACCAGATTTCATGCAGGTACACTTGAGAATATCAATGCTAAACCTCAGTCGAAAGCACAGTGCACTACTTATTGCAGGTGTATAGAGGCCGCACGTTTGAGTCTGTGGACTAAATAAAAACATAAATGTTGATGATATTATGGTGTAAATATATTTGGTAGGTGATATGTTAGCTATTACATGTATTTATGTTTTTGGTTTGAAATGGAATTGGAAAGTTTTTGGAAAATTTCTCCTCCTACATGTTAATAATCTGGTCATAAACCTTTTTTATATTTTTCAAGCCTTTTGACCAAAACGACCCGTCCTCTGGTCATCCTACCAGCTCCTCCCCTGACGTGTGAAAACACTGTGGTGGGAATGAATTGGATGTAATCCTCTTGTGCGGTTGGACCACCTGGAGCCCTGTGAAGGAGATCTGGAGGGGCAGTGGGGGTCAGCTCCGGGCGGTGTTGGGTGTAGTTGGGGTGTGGGTGAGGGGGAGGGCCCGTCCGGCAGCAGCAGCAGCAGCAGCAGCACCACTCGCAGTCAAGCAGCGGGACTCCAGGCTCTCACCTCCCCAGCTGCTGACGTCAGCTGGCAGCCAGGGCTGAGCTCGCCGCTCCGGACATAGCGCCGAGAAAAATGCTGCTCTCCGTACCGCCAAGGGCAGGAATCAACCCTTACAACGGCTACAACAACAGACACAGCAAAAAGGTAAAGAGCTTTGTTTTAACCGCCCCCCTCCACACCCTCACCACGACCACCACACTATTCTCGGCTTGTTCGCCCGAGCGGGGCAACACGGCGGCGGCGGCGGCGGCAGAAAGGGCTTGTGACAGCGGGCTGCAGTGTCCTTGAACAGCGGTTGGATTTAACTTGAGACTTGGTGGAGTGAGACAGTGCACGGAGCCCCGAGCAGGTAGGAAACGGACATGTCCGTCGGTGTCACGGTGTTTGTGCCGCACAGAGGGAGACGTTCCTACGGCTTCTGCTCCCTCGGTTGTAAAAGTCGACGGTGGTGGAGAGAAGTTGTGCGGCGGAACTGGACCGTGTTGGGACGGTGTGTGAGCCGGGATGTGTGTTGTTGGAGGTGGGGGTAGGGAGGACGGAAGGCTGGGGAGAGAGAGAGAGAGAGAGGGAGAGGGAGGGAGGGAGGGAGGACGTGTTCCTGGACACATTTCTGCCTCATATCTGCGTTGAAATCAGCTCTTCATTGTCCAAACAGACGAGGAACTCTGCAAAGTTTTTTTTTTGTCTTTTCCCCACTGGTTCCCATCTCAAGGCAGATTTTGCCCCACCCCTCGAGAAATCCTGATGGCCACATTCCCACAATCATCTATTCACTGTTTACATTCTCAACGTCGAACTCAAACTCTTCAACAAAAACAGCATTATTGTTACTTCTTAGTAGTTCTTTATGATATTTTACTTGAATCCCGTTTCCGTACGTTCAAACTGTCTGGACACTAAGAAGTGATGACAAATGCTGTCTCATCCCACATGTATTAGTAGTCAACTGATGTGGCTTTTTCAGAGTAGGATGGCCGATGTATACTTGTTATAAACATTTGATGAAATGCAACATTTCAATAGTAATGAAATATAAATCAGCACATATTGAGATATCTGACCCAGATGTTAATGTGCTTTCGCATCATTAACTAAAATAACTAGAATAGAATAGAATAGATAAGTACAAGAACAGAGTTTGATTATGCTCTGCCTGACTAAAAACAACAGAAAACTGTATAAACTACACTAATATCCATGGGTAATCAATTAAAATGGTGTAAGAGTCAATAAAAAGGAAAGTTTGATTTAGTGATTTATCGGCCTCGTTGACTTCTTTGCCCTTTCTGCAAATAATATGCCCTTTGGCCAGTGTTTACCTGTTTATCAGTACTAAACTGAAACAATTGTTTGTAACGGTGCATAAATACATAGGTTGGAATTCATGCTCATTTGAAGAGGAAGGACGAGAGGGATCTTATTATGCTTCACTGTCTGTAGAATACAGTACACATATATACACTTTGAACTGATGATTGCACAAGATGTCGCTCTCTCTCAGAGACTAATTCTGTCTGCCTCAATACTAAGTGTCACCTTTTGGAATTGCCTTCTTTGTAATACCAATCCAGTGTGTAAATATAAGCCATTGCCGTTTCCTTCATCTAATTTGGGTACTTCCTTTTTTTCTCACAGTAAATATTAGTGAGTTGTCCTGACATCCCCCGTTTCAAAGGCCGACGTCTCGCGACGTACTAAATATGTCCTCTCACTGGTGTTTGACGTTTCAGTGAAAGACGGGCGAGTTTAGCAGGAGGTAACAGTCCACTGCTGCTGTTTGTGTTTTATTTCATTAAGTTTACATTTTCATGACAAGGTGGTTCACAATTTCTTCCTTTTATAGTTTTATAATGAAAGTAGTTCGGGATCGTCAGGACATTATATGCTGTATGGACATTATAAATAAGGCTAAAATGTAAATACGATGTCATGGATTGTCCAATGGTGTTGTGAGGCTGTATTGTTTTGTAGAATCATGTCATAACTTATCTATCAAACAATCTATCTGTGATCAAGAAAAGAAGGTAAAGAGAAAAGAAAAATGGAGAATATGTGTGAAAAGCTATCATCTGGTCCACTTGCTTGAACGTTCCGTGACAAAAACAGTTCGCACAGAGGTCAGAATCCTGTGTTGTGACTTCCTCCTTCTGCCTGCGTCTCACTCTATCAGTCTTTACGCCAACACCCGACCATACCTGAGTTACACAGGTCCATAAAATAGAGGTCTGATCTTCAAACACACATTCAAGGGTGGGAAAAGTGCTAGTTGTGTGTAGGTTAACCTGACAGTTCATGTTTGGTTTCTGTTGTGCCTAAAGCAGTTGGCTCCTACGCTGACTTCAGCACCTCATTCCCTCCCTCAAATAAATAGAATTAATGTTCTCAAATCAAATTTGGTTGTTTGCCGAGTAAAGCTTCCTGAATGGAAATACAACAGGAGGCAGCCCGTCAAGCATCTTGCTCCGGGCCTCGTTGAGCGACGTGTTTTTGTACTTTTCCATCAGATTTGTGTTCTCGTATTTGGCGCCAGACCATTTTAGCAAAAGTGATTTTAAATCCCCAAATGCTCAGACACATACTAAGGCAGATTATGACACTAATTAAAGGAAAATAAAAATTGTTAACTTGAGAACACTTTACTGAAAAGGGAGATCATGGCACCAGTTTGGACGTAAGCATTGTTCTATTGTTCTCCGCTTATGTAATCCTTTGTTAGCGTTTTTTTCAAGCATATTTACCTATATTCTTTTTCATGTGTGACCGCTGCGCTTGACAGAACTGGAGTATTTGCAGTTCAGTCACTCATTGTCAAGGAACATACATGAAAGATGTGTTTTTAACTCTGTCACACACAGTCTTATGTTTCTACTTAGGAAGAAGTGCCTCGCGTCCACATCCTGAGACTGGACCATTCTGCTCGAGTTTGCTTGAAAAAGGAGGTTTGATATGTCACATATCATGGGCTTGTTACTCATTAACATGAATTGAGTGTAGCTCACACAGAGAACAGCCGTTATTGGATCGCCCTCGAAGTAACTAATAATTGTAAATAATTATACAACGTCTCTACAATAATTATTGTACAGGCAACAATAAATATCCTGGTGGTGATTGTTGCACCGTCAGTAAAGGGAAGTTCTGAAAATGGTCTGATACAACCTCATTCTTTTTATTGTATTCTAGAGAAAAACACAAATGGCAGTATTTGTAATTTCTGCTTTTAATGTAACATTATGCAATCTGTGTATTTGATTATGAGTTTATTTGATCTCAAACAGAAACAACCACTGGAAATATTAGTTTGCTGCTAAATTAAAGAGATAAGTTCACATCTTTTACATGTTCTGTTTTTAAAATACCAATTAGAGATTGACTGACTCTGTGCTCCGTGTGAATTCAGTTTTGATCATTTTGGTGAATGTGTCCCTCCCATTTCCTCAACATTGACGACGGACACCCAGGCAGGCTGCGGCCTTGTCTTGCAGGAGACTGTCCTTCAAGCCAGTGTCTAATCTCTAAAGTCATCAGTCGTGTCGAATGTCAGAAGCCCAGTGTCACATGACCTTGATTGGACTTGAAAGGGGATTTTTCTAAACTGTTTGTATCTTCGTTACCCCGCAGCTGTTTAGTAACTGTGACTGACACACTAACAGTGACTAGATCATCTGTGAGGGTGATGATGACTGTAGGCTATCTACACTATCCTACACATTTTCCTGTCTTCCTGTCTCACTGAAACCACCAGTGGGATGTGCGAATAAAGTTGCATTACTTCTTAAAAGAATGACTCCCCCAAAATGCTTATGAAAGTGAAGCATCTGTTTAAAACGTTTAACATTTGACCTCGCTCCCCTCATTATCATTCCACCTAAAACATCCATTTCTGGAGATGAAAGGAATAAATGTTCGTTCGTAATGACTTGTGTTTTGTGTTCAAAGACGAACCTTTGAACCAACTGTGATGCCGTGACAGATCTCTTGACTGGAGACATGAACATGCCATTAAACACAACAAAAAGATGTCAACGACCTGAGATCAATGAAGCTAAAGGCGCTTAACATACAAGAACAAACATTCGTTTTCACTGTATCAAATGATAAAGTGAGGCCACGTGAGATGTGACGTCCATGTTGGACTTTTTTTTCTTCGGTAACCTGCATCTTAACTGTGCGGCTGAGTCTTCCAGCTCTCATCAACCTCTTCCCAGAAGCATTGGCTGGTTTATGCAAAGTACCGTTAATCAGACCACATTACTGCACAAAACTACATAAAGATACAGACCACTGACACAGAGGTAATGGAAGACTGAATACTGGCTCCTCGGTTGTACAAGGGCTCCAAATGCATCTTTTGCATAATTTGCAATTGTGAACTTGTTTGAACCTGTTTGGACAAACATTGAAATGTGTTGGTTCTTTTGACAGAAGACAAAGTTGACAATGTTTGACATTTTCCTTAACACCCTTGTTTCTATTTCCACTGACTCCACTCCACGGAGTCCAACATGGTGAATAGATAATGGAGAGAATTTATCCCCACACATTGTCTTATTATCATTATCTACCAAACACAACCATCTCTGTCACTTCACATGCCAGCTAATCTTAAACCTTCCTCCTTAGGTGTTCAGGTGTCCGACAGGACAATTGATTTATACTACGAAATAACGTGTCAGTGCTCCTGATGTGGTCTGCAGTGTGATGCATTGGCGGTCATGTGACTACAGTCAAACGTGATTCCTCACTAGCTCATATTTCCTATTGTAAGAGAAGAGTCCTTCTCTCCTGCTGCGGTACAGACCCACCAGGCCTTTTCCCTTTATGCTCCCTTTGTGCCCTCATAATTCCTGTGAGGATGCTTTTGTAGTTGCCATAACAGCCATCTTCAACATAAACAGCTGGCGTGTAGTCAACCGGCTTTGAGCAACAAACACAGCTGGGTGAAAAAATGAGCACGACAGTAAGACAAAATACTTTGTTGCTTCTGTTACGGAGGACACAGCCTCATTGAGTTAACAAACAACAAAGTAAACACTTAATGAAGGTTATTTCTTACAGTTCCTTCTAAATTGTAAAAACTGGACCTAGCAGGGAGGATTTATTCCAGCTGTGATTTCAAGATGTTTTAAAAAGAGCCTTTTGACTCTTCATTGATCACTCGGACTTCCAAAATAATTTTGCGCAGCTTGCAAGTTTGCACAAAAGCAAAATTAGCCACGACAGTGAGCAACTATTTGCCATAAGGTGAAATGTATTGATGTGTTTAACTGGTTCTTATATTTACTAACGACTCCAATTTCCAATTTTCATTTCATGTTGCCGGTGTATTAAATATATGAAAAAAAAAATCATCTTGTTATGTAAATATCCAAATTCTATCTCTGCAGTTTAAAAGAAGCTTTGTATGAAAGCAGCTGCCAGTGTCAGTGTCTCTGTCCTCTCTGAACCTTTCTTTACAGTTACCTTCGTCCCTCTTATCCTCCACCAAGTATATGTTTATCCATTACTTTGTCAGATGTTTTGGATCGGTCCCAAATGTCTCTGCCAACTGCCTGAACGCGCCAAGAGGAACAGGTAGAAAGGGGGGCAGAGTCCGTGGACAAAGCACAGTTGTAGAAATCTGATGCCAAGTCCAGCAATGATGCCAGACACTCTGTGCCTCACATTGTTTGATCTCTTGCTGAGCTGTGGGCTGGTGTTTGCACATATACATTTCCAAAGCTCCAGAGCTCTCGCCACCTGACCCGACCTGAAAGCCGTGCTTGCGTGTGCGATCGACAGCGCTAGGAGACAGCTTGAGGAGTGATAGGTGCACTGCACTGCCCACGACGACAAAAGAAAGAAGCAAAGACAGACAGGAAGGAGGATTCAGAAACGAGTTTGGACGGGAGTTCAGTGTCCTTGTCACCTGGTTGGAATGTAGCACTTCTCATACAAATAGCAGTGTGATAAGATCAGGGGCAGACAGAGGATTTCCTGTCTTCCACCATGCTGCTGCACCCTCCAATGCGGCTCCAGTGAAAGACAGTCTGTAGTCAAACTACTAAGTTTATTTTGTACTTTCCCATTGACATTCATTTAAGGCAACAAGGAGGGGCACTTTCTAGGGTGTGTACTAATATGTATAATGTCTTGGATAATCTGTACTAACAGGAAGTAATTTGTTTTGGGATTTGTTTGGGATGATTGTCAGATCACAAATTGTTGTCGTGGTTTTGCTTTGTATTGTACGATGCAAACCGAAAGCTTTCTTGTTCAGCCAGACCATAACTCTAGCACGTATGTAAGTCAGCTGCTTAGAGAGTCGTGGCTCTTTCCTGCCTGAAGGAAAGACAAGACTCCTGTAGGGATGAAGGCAGAAAGACCCCCCAGCCACAAGGAAATCCATGGAATTCTGCAGGTCAAACTGGGGTCATCTGGAGAAGCCTCACAGGAAGGGAGTGTGATAAAAACAAGCTAAAGGGAGACTAGAAGAGGTATAGAAACTCTGGCTGTAGTAGCTGTGTCAGCCGTTGTTCGGTTGTACGGAACTGAGTCACTCCACAGAGATTATTTTAGTGTTCTTTTGGTTCCTGAGAGATTCACGTCAGTGGAGCGTCAACATACAGCTCCAGTGTGATGCCGTGCGTTTATATCAAAATGCATGTGTTTTATGTGTAGAAAAGATTTGATTTGGATCTGCCATTTGATCCTGATAATGTACAGTAGATATTTTAACCGCCTGCAGTCCAGAAGAGACGTGGGACATTGATTGACTTTTTAACTTAACATAATTGTATAAATTCATCTGCTGTATTTATGTGTTAAATGTCACACATTGAAAATCTTCAATCCCAATGTCTGCTTCAGTGAAAGCACAAACCTCTTACTTATTTGACTTTTGACTTCAGCCCATCAAAAGTGAAAAAACAAAAGATGTTATAATATTCATAGTTTCACATTATATGCATTTTATTGTGTAATTAATATCCAAACGTTTGTATGTGTGTGTGGGGTGGGGGGGGGGGGGTGCTCTTTGGTCCGATCTGGTGATTATGGAGGGTGCAAGCAGCAGGCAGATGTGTGTTGTCAGGCACCACCTTGATGTGACACAACAGAAACAGCTCAGAGTGAGAAAATGAGCGCTGACAGCGAGGATACTGGAAAAAGACTGAGTAATGTTTTAACAGCGTAAATGTGCTGAGAAACAGACGCAGCAGAGACTGTCATGACCTTATTTATGCCTTTTTCTTGACCATTACTTGATCGCAAATTGAACATAATGTAAATTGCGTTTGCTTTTTAAGATTTGGTACTTTGTGGTGGCTTCAGTTGTTGTGAGTGGGGTTGTCAGTCCTATTTTATGAGTGGAAGAAATGGCATATTTCATTTTTAATGTTTAGAAATGCAACACATATGGAAGCTCTGATAGTTTGTAAATGAAGCATGCAGTGGTAGCGTAGTGGTTGTCCACTGATTTCAGCAGGATGATTTAAGGGGTGCATTGATTTGATCCTGGTACAAGAGCCTGACTGAAACTTGGCACTGCAGGAACAAGTGTGAGAAAAGATTATAAGTCTCTGCTGTCTGTTCTTTCATTCACAAATTAGCTACTTATGAGACCTCATTCATCACAAGTGAGCCTGTTACCAGTCTCATAGCCATGTTAAGCACTGTGGACGTGTACTGTCTATGGACAAGGGGTAGACAGATCGTGAGTGTACAATAACTTGCTTTCAGGTGGCAACAACTTCTTCCATTTACAACCTTATATACGTACAAATGCAGTTTGCCTGGACTGTCAAATTGTGTTTCATAAATTCTTTCGTTTCTTTATAGCGTTCTAATTAATTAGGATCAAAATGTCCCCCCTGTACATTTTCAATAACACTATATTTTAAGGAACATATTTCAATGATATTAGCTTGTTTACATATTGATATTGAGGGAAAAAATCCCAATATGAACAAAAAAGCAGCAGCTAAATGGAAAAAAAATGTTTGTTGTATAACTTGGCCACAAAATTTAACAGCTTCTTCCTTGGATGATACTACACTTGAGAGATGAGGCATTTTATCATCAAAATCATCTCAGAATTTTATTTTTCCATAATCTTGTGAACTAAATAACAAACACAGCAGCCGAAAATTGAAAACACAACTTCTTGGTTGAGTTAACAGGACCAGGTCCATCCATAAAACTTAATTGAGACTTTCATGGTTTTTGCCCCCCACCCACCCAGTTTAATTAAAATCAGCTTGTTATGTCATGTCATTGTTTTTTCTTTGAGTGAGTTGTATGTTGTCTGATGTGAGTGGACACTTGGGTTATGTGAGCAGCGGAACAGGCAGAGCAGAGG
>CAAKHB010003489.1:0-10162 GCA_901007665.1 Aeoliscus strigatus
CATCACGTCATATGGCCACACATGCACAAGCAGAACAGATGTCATTCAAGAGGGGGGAGAGGGGATGGTGAAGGGGAAACGGGGGAGAGAGAAAGAAAGGAGGTGGGAACCAGAAGAGGCTTAGTGCCAATGCTCAGTGCCACTGTTATGACTATGAGTTCCCCCGGCAGTCTTGAGCTATGGCAGCATAACTAACTAAGGGCTGGTTCAAGGGCTGGTTTAAGTTGACCCTGAGCCCTGAGCCAGCCCTAACTTAAACTTAAGCTAACCTAAGCTTTGTCAAACAGGAAAGTCTTAAGTCTATTCTTAAATAAAGAAAGTGTGTCAGGCCCCCCGGACCCAAAGTGGAAGGTGGTTCCAAAGGATGGGAACCTGATAGCTGAATGCTCTGCCACCCACTGTGGTTTTGGATATTCTGGGTACAACAAGCAGTTCTTGATTTTGGGAGCGTAATGGTCTATTTGGATGATAAGGTACTATGAGATTTTTGAGGTATGAGGGACCCTCACCATTCAGGGCATTAAAGGTAAGGAGAAGAATTTTGAAATCTATTCTGTATTTAACTGGGAGCCAGTGTAAAGAGGCTAGTACAGGGGATATGTGGTCCCTTTTTCGGGTTCCTGTCAGATCTTTCCCCATGAAACTGTATATTTCACATAATTTTCTGACCAACGTGTCATTTGTTGTTTGTATGTTGTTGTGTAACATGAAACGAGTGATGACCGGAGGTGACGTCAGACCTCAGGAGTTGCTGCTATAGGTGAACAGAGGCTCCTGTAGAATGTTCCATGAGCTTTGGTCTCCGTTCCCATGTGTCCCTCAGGGTGGCGCTGTCCCACAGCAGCAGTGCAGACTCCATCTCTGATGGTCCGAGCATTGATGACACTCACAACATCAGTCAGTGGAGGGAGGTGCTGCCTGGCAAAGAGATTCCCTTCGAGTTTGAAGCTCGGGAGAAACTTCGCCACCGGTAATGTTCTGTGTCTGTGTTCTGTAAAACTGAATGAAACAGGAAGTGGGAGTTTTCTTTATACGTCGGTGGTATGTTGATGAATCACTACGGAAGCTAAAATCTGAAATGGCTGCTGATGGTCAACGATCTCTGCAGACACACTCACGAGCTGAAGCTGCACCAACTGCTGGTCAGAGTCTGTGGATGGGAGCAGGTCAAACCTGTGTCTGTGGACAAAGTGGGAATCTTCTTCCGATACGCAGCTCCGGACAGAAACAACTCCTCCAACACTGTGAGCACAAGGCACCAGTATCCACCAACGTACACCAGTATACACCATTGCACACAACGTACAATGTACACCAACATAACACCAATATACATCAATGTACACCGACATACACCAACATAACACCAATATACACCAACATAACACCAATATACACCAACTGTACACCAATATACACCAACTGTACACCAATATACACACCAACATAATCAATGTACACCGACATACACCAACATAACACCAATATACACCAACTGTACACCAATATACACCAACTGTACACCAATATACACACCAACATAATCAATGTACACCGACATACACCAACATAACACCAATATACACCAACCTACACCAACTGTACACCAACATTCACCAACATAACACCAATGTACACCAACATAACACCAATATACACCAATGTACACTGACATACACCAACATAACACCAATATACACCAACCTACACCAATATACACCAACTGTACACCAACATAACACCAATATACACCAACATAACACCAATATACACCAACAGTACACCAACATAACACCAATATACACCAACTGTACACCAACATAACACCAATATACACACCAATATACACCAACATAACACCAATATACACACCAATATACACCAACATAACACCAATATACACCAACATAACACCAATATACACACCAATATACACCAACATAACACCAACATTCACCAACATAACACCAATGTACACCAACATAACATCAATATATACCAATGTACACCAACATAACACCAATATACACCAACTGTACACCAACATACACACCAATATACACCAACATAATACCAACAACACACCAACAACACAATACCACCAATATACACCAACTGTACACCAACATGACACCAATATACACCAACTGTATATCAACATACTGTACACCAACATACACCAATGTACGCCAACGTATGTTGAAGGTATTGGGTTCAGCTGTGTGACAGCTTGTGTTGAGATGACTTGTGACGATGCGCTTCTCCTCCTCAGGTTGGCAGTCCAATCAGCCGCACCAACATCATCCACCCACACGTCTACGTACGTCTGTGTTTCAGCATCGGAACAGTAAAACCCCTTAGAAACCGCCAGACGTCAGCAGAAACTGACACTAAGACAATGAGGGGAATGTGAATGATATAAAGAGCAGACTAGTCTCTCTGACTGACATTATTATATTTTGATAAATGTTTACGATGTTCACTGAAAAAAATCTAAATCTTTCTAAGAATATTTGTCTTATTTTTAATCAAAATATCTTATATTTCTATTGAAAAAAAAAATTCACTTACAGTAGACAAATATACTAACCCATTTTGAGTTTCTGTGTAATTCTTCAGGGTGTTGTGATGTTTGACAGGAAGCGGCTCTGAATTCTTGTGTGTGAATGCTCTCCGCAGTTCTCTGCTCTCCCGCCGGTCAGAGTGGTCTTCTCCATCACGATGGAGGGCAGCGCCAGGAAGGTCATCACAGTTCGCTCTGCCCTCATGGTGAAGAACCGTCTGGACGTTGCCATGGAGATCAGGCTGGACAGCCCTTCGGCTCCAGACAGTGAGTCACAGTTTACGACTGAATATTGTGCATTGAATTCATGTTCTTATCTGGTGAACTGAGCAGAGGATGTTTGTGTGTGAGTGGCCGAACATCAGTTGCGTCTACCTAGAACATTTTCAACCAAAAATGGATCCTTTGATCCATTTGCAATAAAAATGTTCCGCAGTACTTTTTGGAATCGGTTTGTTT
Source organism: Aeoliscus strigatus (assembly GCA_901007665.1). Lineage (NCBI taxonomy): Eukaryota > Metazoa > Chordata > Actinopteri > Syngnathiformes > Centriscidae > Aeoliscus > Aeoliscus strigatus. The sequence goes on from CAAKHB010003489.1 coordinate 3,023, forward strand.
CATGAATTTTTATTTTATTTATAATAAATGTAACAGTGGTGAAACGTGTGTTTGAACACTGAAACATCCATTCATTCATTCATTCATTCACACATTACAGAATATGTAACATGAGTTTTAACCCTTAACACAACAGTATCTCTGATACATTGGTGCTAGCATACTTTATGTAAGGACCGTAATTATGTCACTATCAGTGACAGATGACAGACCAGAGAACAGTTCCTGAAAGCTGAAAACTGTCACTCGGTTCCTCTATCTGGTGTGAAGAAGAAGAAAATGTCGATCAGTCATTACGGTAATCCTATTCTCTGTCTCCATAATCTGGTTAGTCATTACCGTGATGACGGCAACACGGCTGTGAAGAAGATATTTTACTTGAAACATGCAAACACACCTGAAACTTGTCCTCTACCTCTGTCCTAGGTAGGATGGGTATGAATTTGACCCATCCTACCTACATATGGTGTACACACACACACACACACTTTCAACTTTCAGGAACCGTCCTTCTAGCTCCTTCTTCACACCAGGTAGAGGAATTGAGTGACACTTCTCAGCTTTCTGATAGCACAAATAGTCGTGTAATAACGGTGCTCCATAGGACGCTAGTACCAAAGTAATGATAGTGATAGCGTCGGTGCTAACCACAGAAACAGGTTAGTCCACTAACTGTTGAGTATTTTGCTGACTTGTGTCTCCAGTCGTGTGACAGATGAAATGGCGTGGTGTGTTCTCCAACAGAACCCGTGGTGCTGCCTCCCATCCTGCCGGGACAATCCCTGGCGGTTCCTCTCCACCTGACGTCCTGGCGGCTGCAGGCGCGGCCCAAAGGTCTGGGTCTGTTCTTCTGTAAGGTTCCCATCCACTGGACCAGCGTAGAGAGGCCTGGAGAGGTCTGCAGCAGTAAACGGGAGTGTCAGTCCGCGGACTTTGACGACAACGTGAAGCGTAACTTCAGGTAGGTGCGGTGGGCATCAGTTCTCCGGACGTGTTCTCCAGGACTCACATGTCCTGTTGGCTCAGGTTCTGTGTGGTCACCAAGAAGGAGAAGTACCCTGAGCAGCAGCCTGCAAAGAGGGTTTCTGGCAGCACGCAGCAGATCTACCGGCAGCCGGGCCACACCGTGTACCTGCTGCCCACCATGGTGCTGGCTAACCTGCTGCCCTGCGACCTCAACTACTACATCAAGGGGACATCCATCAAAGGCTCGCTGAAGCCCGGGAAGGAGGCGGTGCTGCACGCGGTGGACACGTCGCAGAACACAGAGCTCGGTCGGGACTTCTCTTCTCTCCTGGTGCTCGTTGTCACCGCTGCTTCTGGCGTTCACTCCCTTGTGTTTCAGGAGTTCTGCTGGAGAACTTTGCCGTGTGCAAGGAGCTGCTGATCCCTCCAGGAACGCAGAACTACGTGGTGCGCATGAGGCTGTACGACACCAACAAGCGACTGCTCTGTCTCACCATCCGGATTGTCCTGCGGGCACAGGGGGCGCTGAAGATCCTCATCTCTGCCCCCTACTGGCTCGTCAACAAGACTGGTAACAGATGCACAAATTCAACATCTTACTGAGAATATTTGTCTTATTTCTAGTCTAGTCTATTTTTAAATTCTAACTTTACTCTGACAATACATGCTTTTTTATATTTCAAAGGTTGATATTGTTTGTAATTCTAATGTTTTGGTTAATAAAGTGTGGTTTTCATATAAACCTCTGTAGCTTTCTCACCACATCTCACATGTGCTATTAATTGTCCTTGTTTTGTTTTTTTCTCTGGAAATATTATGTATGTGAAATAGAGAAAGATGGTCTTTTTTTATTATTACAAGCAAAAAATCTTGTTCCTCTGGCAGATTTTTATTTCAAGTGAAAATTTGCTTGAAACAAGTGCAAATGTCTAAAAACAAGTTACTTTTTTAGTGGTGTCTTACTTGAATTGTACGAGATTTTATGACTAGAAATGGGTCATTTTGATGAACTATGAGACAAATATGTCTTGGTCCATCTTGAAAAGATCTTGAGAAGACCTCCCTTGTGTTTCAGGTCTTCCGTTAATCTTCCGCCAGGACAACACCAAGGCGGACGCGTCAGGGCAGTTTGAGGAGCACGAGTTGGCCCGGAGCCTCAGTCCTCTGCTCTTCTGCTACACTGACAAGGAGCAGCCGGCCATGTACGTGGGTTTGATTCGTCACGTTGACTGTCACGTTAACCTGCCCAGGAGAAGTTTTAACAGGATCTTTAACATGATTTCACTTTTTGTCGTCAGGTGTACGATGCGCATCGGGAAGGGGATTCACCCCGATGGCGTTCCAGGCTGGTGCCAGGGCTTCTCCCTGGACGGAGGGAGCGGAGTACGTGCGGTGAAGGTCATTCAGCCCGGGAACCGACCTGGACTCATCTACAACATAGGTACAGATTGGAGCAGTGGAGATCCTCAGTCTCGTATCATATTAGAAATGAAATACAAATAATTTCCAAGTGCAAGAATCCTCAAGGAAATAATCCAGATTATCCCAGTTTTCACGAGTATTCAAAATATGGAGTGAAACAAGGAAAATCCAGGTTTTATGTGAACAGGCATCATGCCCTTTGATTTGAAACATGCCACCGCCTGGTTCAGGTCTTTGGCTGGTTTTGATGACAAGCAGATTGAAGGACTTTTCCACACTTCATCAAGGTTTGTTTTTGGCTAAAATGAACAGGGCTGCAGCTATCGAATATTTTTGTAATTGAGTATTGGACAGAAAATTCCATTGATTGAGAGAGTAATTGGATAAAACATAGTTGTGACATCATCGCCTAATTTGCATATAATTGTTATGGATGTGGTAGGAGAGAAGAATAACAAGGTGTGGAGATGAAATCTGAGCGAAAATCAACAGAAATGTACATGCAGAAATGTTCTGCCAACGGACTTTCTTCTTTGTAACGAGCTTTGGGATGGGGGAGGACGTCAGTGCTCAGAACAGGAAGAAACTGTGGAGCAATACGTGCTGTTGACGCTGTGACTTGCCACCAGAAAAGTTTCCTATAACACCAGAAAAGTCAGTAGTTGCTTTTATGAAAAAATATCGTTGGAGGGCTCTGAAAAGTTGATGAATGTAGCGACAAAATCGCTAAGGTGGCAACACTGCTTCCTGCTCCTTCAATCAAATGCCTCAAGTCTGCTACCTCCTTTCTCTGTCTTCCCGTGCGAAGGTGATATTAGGGCGTTACGCCGCATTAAAACTAATCTGTGCGGTCCCTTGAGCTTTATGATTAAATAAATTATTCCTCGAGGCAGAGAACTAAAAATAACTGGATGATTTTTTTGTAGGGTGGGTAATTGAATTACCCAAATTGTTTCACCCCTAAAAATGAATCAGACCTTATTAACAGACATCACCCCTTCAATCCTTAGAAGTCGTTCTTTATGCAGACGCATTCAACGTGTTCACAAACATACATTAATTCATCTTCTCCTGCTGGTGGGTTGCGGGTGTGCTGGAGCCGATCCCAGCTGTCAACAGCGAGCAACACGCTGCAGCTCAGACCCCGCTGTGAATTGGACAAAAAGTTGTGGTGAACGGCTCACTGACGTTTCAGCTGAACGTCTCGTTGCTGACGACACATTAACCCTTTGTGTTCCTTCTTGTATCAACACAGGCATCAGTGTGCGGAATGGGAAAGGACGCTACCGGGACACTCACATCGTGACCTTTGCCCCCCGCTTCCTGCTGGACAATCGCTCCTCGCACAAACTGGCCTTTGCTCAGAGAGAGTTTGCAAGAGGAAAAGTGAGAGACACACACACACACACACACACACTCAGTGTAACAGCAGGACTCAGTGGGCGGGTTGATTTGTGTCAGGGGACCTCCAACCCAGAGGGTTACATCTCCACCCTGCCAGGCTCCAGCGTCGTCTTCCACTGGCCCAGAAACGACTACGACCAGCTGCTTTGTGTTCGACTCCTGGACACACCCAACTGCACCTGGTCCGGAGGCTTTGAGGTCAACAAGCTCAAGTCATTCCACGTCAACATGAGGTGAGTCACACAATCCTCTGGCTGACACTGACACTGACTCACACAGTCCTCTGTGTAACAGATTTACTCTGATTCACTCCCACACTGACACACACTGATTCACACTGACAAACGGATTCACACTGACTCACACTGGGCCTGACTCACTGATTCTGAGTTTTACTATTTGACTCACACTGACACTGATTCACAATGATTCACATTCGCACTGACTTACACTGACTCACTCTGACATACCCTGACACCAATTGACTCACACTGAATCAAACAACCACGTGCAGATCCCCTCAAGTTGAGTTGGAGCCTCTTGAAACGTCCCAGAGGTGTGTGAGTGGATGTTTGTGGGTTTGTGCAGAGACACTCTGGGGAAGTGTTTCTTCCTGCGGACAGAGATCACCCTGAAGGGCGCCACCTACCAGATCTCCTTCACCGACAGCCATCAGTTGCCTCCGCCGTTCCGCATAGACAACAACTCTGAGGTAGAACGCCACTTCCACAGCTGCGACTGACCAGCCCACACCGAGGAGACAAGGACGTCTTTCTGACATCATCACATCTTCTCAAACGTGCAGGTTCCACTGCAGTTCTGGCAGCACGGGGTGGTGGACATCCGGCTGCACACCGAGGTGAAGGCGGGTTCGCTTCTGGACTACGCCTGTGACGAGCCCACGCTGCCGCCGTACCTCACGCTGACGGTGAAGGGAGCCGGGTCGTCAGAGGTCACGGCAGACATGAACTTCTTCAGGGAATACAACAAACTGTACTACGAGAACTTCATCTACATCGCTGCCACGCACACCTTCTCACAGTACGACCTCCTCCAACCTCCCACTGTGTGTGTTGTGTGTATGTGCGACTGTCTGTGTGACTGAGTGTGCACAAGAATACATGTATGAGTGAGTGAGAGCGTGTGTGGTTTTTGTGCGTGTATTATAATAACAAATACACAAACACATCTGACCTGAGGTGTTTGTGTCCTAATAATGTGAAAATGTTTCCACATGCCTCCATCAAATCGTTCTCTGCTGTGGCAGAAACCGTTTGTACAATAAGAAAAGTGTGTTACGTTGTTGGTGCAGGAGTTTGGAGAAGAAGAAGAAGCGTCTGGTGACGTCCACTGAGCTTGTTCTGGACGTGGATACAAAGACACAGCGGGTCGTCCTGAAGAAGAAGGTACAGACGAGCACCAGGAGGACCTTTGGTTCAGTCACAGAACACGTCTCTGCTCACACCCGTTCTTCTTCTACTGCGCCACAAACGCACAGGAGCATAGCTTTTCAAACACTGTATTTGTCCATCAGCACAAAACTCAAAGTTACAAAAGTCACAATCTTATTAAAAATTGTCTTATTTCGACTCAAAATGTCTAATTTCTGACAAAATAACTTTGACATTTTTCACTTGTTTCAAGTACATTTTAAAAAGAATAAGAATAGGAAAAAGTGGAAAAATGTCAAAATAATTTACCTTTGTAGGTGATGTGGTGTTTAGGTGACTAAAAATAAGACATTTTGACGAGAAAGACAACAAATATCGTTGGTGCAAATGTCACCCAGCTGTGTGAGGGTCTGACACAACGTTCACTCGAGCTGTGTGACTCGAGTGACCTCCTGAGAACTGCTCCGTGTGGTCAGAAGAAGACTCAGCCTTTGTGTCGGTGTTAGGAGCCAGGGAAACGCTCGCAGCTGTGGAGGATGACCGGCGGAGGCATGTTGTGTCACGAGGGCTCGTCACCGCCACAGAGCAAACCGGCTCAGCCACGGCCTCTGGAGTCCTCTTTGGTCCTGGACATCGCTGGGCTGGCAGCTGTGAGCGACAACAGGTGAGTTCTGTCACTGAAAATACAACCAAGTATTTGTCTTATTTCTAAATGTCGATACAATGTCTTTAAAATTACAAAAAAATTCTGGTTAAATAAGGAATAAAACACATTTCCTGAAAAAGTAAATTGTATTTAGACGATTTTCACTTGTTTCAAGCTAATTTTCACTTGAGAAATGAGAAATGTGTAAAAACAAGTTACTTTTTCAGGTGATCCGTCCACATATTTTAAGTGTATGACTGGAAATGAGACAACTATTCATAGTAAGATGTTGATTTTGTGCAGTGAGGTGTCTGGACGGAGGAGGACAGGCTCTAATGTTCTGTCCATTCGTTGTTCTCTCAGTTTTGAGCCGTTGATGCTGAGGAGGCCTGACTCTCGCCGCAGCACCACCCAGACCTGGTACTTCAGTTCAGGGAAGCTGACCTGCGGTCTGCCACGGCTGGTGGTCCAGGTGGGAACGCCACACATCAAAAAACAAAAACAACAAAAAACATTTTCCTACTTTTTAAATTAGCTTGAAAGTGTCTAAAAACAAGTCACCTTTTTCACTCAGTCATTTTTTATTTTACATGAAAAGAGATTTTTAGATAGAAATGAGACGTTTTTATTAGAAATAACACAAGTATTCTTTGTAATACTTTGAATTTTTGCAGACATGTGAGGGTAAACCCTGATGTGACCTGTTCCTCTCAGGTGAAGGAGGGGGTGTCGGGGCTGTACGACGGAGCAGAGGTGGTCCTGGGACCAGATTCTGGACTGATGGAGCCCGGTCCAGAGCAGCAGTTTGTCAACCAGAAGATGAGACCTGGTTCTGGGGTTCTGTCCGTCCAGGTGCTGCCTGATGGACCCACACGTGTCCTGCAGGTCAGAACATCATATGAGTGTCTCCTCCAGAAGTGTTCCTGTTCTAACGTTCTGATTGGTTGTTTTATAATTGTATGTATTTGTGGAATAGAACTTTAGACTCTAGAATCATTTTCCGCTCGTTTCACTGCACGTAGATCAGCGACTTCAACCAGAGGAGGATGATCCGCAGCTCGTCCAGCTCCGACGGCAGGGGGGCGGAGCCTGAACAGGAACGGAGCAAAGCTGACGGCAACGGGGTGGAGCTTGAGCAGGAGCTAGAGGTACAAAGCACTTTGACAAGAGTAAACAGCAAACATGTACGTCCTCTGTGGAACACTGACTCACTCTGACTCTATGACACTGACCCACACTGACCCACACTGACCCACACTGACCCACACTGACCCACACTGACCCACACTGACGCACACTGACGCACACAGA
>CAAKHB010003490.1:4001-14120 GCA_901007665.1 Aeoliscus strigatus
ACACACACACACACACACACAGACACAGGCAAAACAACACACACACACACACACACACAGACACACACACACACACACACACACACACACACACACACACACACACACAGAGCACTGCCTTGAAACCTCTCCCCTCATCCCCTCATCCCCTCATCCCCTCATCCCTTCCTCCAGCTCCCTCTATCAGCATCCCTCCTCCCTCGGAGCAGCCTCTCATTCCTTCACTCCTCCTCCTCTCCTCCCACCACGGCGGACCCTTCTGCCTCTCCTCTCCCCCAGCCACTCCTCTCCTCCACCCCTCCTTTCCTTCCAACTGGATTAAAAGTACTTTTCATTACCAGAGCGGGAGATATGGCACTTAAAAATCACCCCATTATCATTTTTCACCCAGCAAACAGCACACACCCTCGCGCAGAGACATAATTACCACACCCTGTCATAGCGGCGAGATGGAGGCTGCTGATTTCCAGCCAGACCGCGCGTGTCACTCTGAGTGTGTGTGAGTGTGTGTTTATAAGAAAGTGCCGCCTGTCCGCCTGCTTCCCTTATTGATATTAAAAACGCTGCATAAACGCGTATTTAAAATGGCTGTCAGAGGGGGAGAGAGAGGATCCACTCCAATCAAACATCACCGGGTCGCTTTCCCAGCTCGGCACATGGTAATGGACCGGAATAACAGAAGACCGCCGGATGGTTCCAGAGTTTTGCGAGTTGAAATGGGTGTGTGTGGGGCGACAGAGCTCCTTTAAACCAGTCAACACTTGGCACATAATGAATTGCCAGTCATGTGACCAGTTGGATTTACTGCTCCTTAACGGCGCTTCAGACAGTGAGGCCGGGAGAGGACGAGGACCCGTTCACCGACAGAAGCTCATCAAGTCAACAGTCCAACGTGTCCTTCCTTGTTCAGAATCAGCTGGTTGGCGACGGTCGTCTTCTCATACGCTCCATCCAAACCTGTTGAAGCAGCTGCAGAGTTCTATGGGACCAGACGGACGTTTTTCACCGCAGCTACAGAAAGTACAAAAGTACAAAATACAACTCCTGCACTACCAGCACCGCCGCATTTTACAGTCTTGGACCTGTGTGGAGAGACAGACTGCAGCACACATTCCATTTGCACGTACAAAACAAAATAAAATAAAATAAAATAAAATAAAATAAAATAAAATAAAATAAAATAAAATAAAATGAAATGAAATGAAATGAAATGAAATGAAATGAAATAAAATACAATAAAATAAAATAAAATAAACACGATTATTTGCGTATCCTACGTTTCCTAGTTTCATTCATTTTGAAGCAGCAGGGAATGCTGCTCAGACCAGCAACAGTCACCGACCAGAAATCTTCTTTTCGTACGCCGGTCAGTGAACGGTCAGACCAGGTCTGCGGGGGGGCCGGATCTCCCCTCAAAGCATTCACAAGGGGGTGTTAAGTATATACCTGTTTAAAATACTCCCCGCACCCTTAAGACATTCATCACCGTGACAACGCTGCAGGCCGGCCCCCCAATATCACTCCACGGGGGCCTGTCACTGGAATGGGTGTCTATAATTATGCCTGTAGATAAACCAGGGGCCTACGTGGCTGCTGCATGATTAACTGGGCTGCTGTTTGATCACATTTGACTAATTTGTGGCATAAATCTTCGGGCTGGCGCCCCTTCTCGGAGCCATTAGCCCTGACACTGACACCCCTGACAAACACACACACACACACACACACACACACACACACACACACACACACACACACACACACACACACACACACACACACAGACACACGATCATATCTTGGAGAAGAACAGCAACAAGCAGTGTGTCGGCCATTCAAGGCTGCAGAGAACAAATGAAAACAAAATGTACATATATACACACACTGACTACCAGCTGCTGGTGACATCCATTACAAAACAATGTCTTCATGATTGCAGGTGTGTGTGTGTGTGTGTGTGTGTGTGTGTGTGTGTGCTGTGTAGATAGCAAAATGCAGGTGTACTGGTTTATAATATTAAGTAAACATGAGCTTGGAGGTCTAATTATGACACAAGGGAGGTTAGAGCACAAGCGAGACTCACTAGCGCGTCTGCTGAAGGCAGCAGAAGCAGCCGGGTCATTTGTAAACAGGTAACGATGCCGACCAGGTGTATGAGCATATGTACCAATGAGCAGGGGAGGAGACGGGGGAGAGGGAGGGAGGCAGAGGAGAGACGGCCGAGATGAGGTAGAGGGAGGATCTAATTAGGGTGAAGTTCCAGTGCCCTCTGCCAAACTGCTCAAATGGCCAACTGGGCACCCTGATGTATGACTGGGTTCAATGAGGTCGTCTGCTGTGGAGCTGTCAGCTGTCACAGTGGTAGAGTAACTCCAGTCATTTGAAAATAAACAACAACAACAACAACAAGACATTGAGGAAAAAAGTCTGACATGTTTAAAATGGCGTTAATGACATGCCAATTATACACAAGTGACACAGGGACACAATGTGGAGGGGGCGGAGCCAACTACAAAACGGACATGGATCAAAAACAGAGGAGGAAACAGCCCAGAGCGACCAACACGTTCCAAAGTTTGGACCATTACAAGTTTAAACTTGAGTTCATAGCAAACAGAAGTGTTCGTTTCGGGGGTGGGGGTGGTACGGTGGTACAGTCATGGTACTCTTCCATGGCCACAGTTCCTGTGGGGTTTTGTCACAGACAAGAGAAAGAATAGAGACGGAGCAGGACACGCTAATGCTAACGTTCACACAAATGGAAATGAATGTTGATAATGTCTGACACTTCAATGTGGTTAGCGTGACACCCACTGTGACCTTTGACCTCTGCAATGAAATGTACATGTAAAACACGCCTGATTCTCTCTGTTGTATTTAATCAGTAGAACACTCGATTAGTAAAATAATCATTATTCTTTTGTGTTTACGACAAAATCAGTCGATCGAATGGTGCTGGAACCCGGTTAGCACGAATCAATGAACCTCTGGACAGAAGCTCTCCAGAGCGAGGAGCCTTTACCTCCATTTGCATCAGGATCCTTGATCAAATCTGCAAGGTAAACAAGTTTACAACCAGATGAGGGATATTAAACTTGCAGATTGAGCCTGTCCCCACCCCAGGTCTGTCTGGCGCTGGGGGCCGAGGGTCTGAGGCCTCTGGGTTTGACTCGGGTTGCAGAGAGCAAGGACGTGGCACGGCGAGCCAGCCCCGAGCAGTCGTACTTTCATGGTCGGTTTCCATTTAAATATCTGACTGACAGGGAACATGGCGCCATTAAGGCGTCCCGAGAGCCCGGCACAGGAGGAGGAAATGGGCAGATAAAACCCCCCAAGGGAGGGGAGGGGGGTGAGCGAGGGGCCATGCTGCCTACAAAGCCTTCAATGGTGGGACCTGGTCTTAAAGTGTCCAGGCACCAGTCCATCCATACAGTCCTCCATCATCCCACACCCAAAACAACCTTGTCTCTCTGGAACAAAAGCAGGATTTATCTAGCATGACTTATGGCCCCTACCTGACTCTCCTCCTCTGCTGGCAGTATGAGGTCACACAGCATGTGTGTGTGTGCGTGCATGTGTGTATGTGCACATAAAAAAAGTAAAATAATCCTCCGAGCCCCAACTGTCCAATAACTCTCAAACATTTACTACCAGCAGCAGCATACCTGAGGGCACACTTACCACGTTACACACAAGAGCGATAGGATTTGCTGCTGTCAGAGGCGATCAGGACTCGAACACTGCTCCTTTGTTGTGTCAACAACCTGCTGGTGTCGATCCTTTATCAAGATGCCTTCAGCCTTTTTTACATGTTTGATTCCCTACAACTCTATATTTAGAAGGAGAGGTCAGGGATCTGCATCGCCATCCTTCAGATATGCCTTTATTTTGAAATGTTTTTCCACCAAACTCAACCTCACTCTTGAGAGTCACTCCACTGTTGTGATCGATCCCTTCTCAGAAACAAAGGGTCAACGGAGAGAAGACAACCGATACGCGAGAAGGGTCATGATGAGACAATTCTTCAGGGCATCTCGGTGGACATGCACGCTAACGTGTTAAGGTTAGCATCAGCACCGATCCTCCTGCTGCGCAATACGTCTGACCGACTCCACAAAAATGGAACTTCAGACAGGTGATGACAGAGAATCACAGACACGAAATCAGTGACTGTTTGCAGAGAACTTTCTGTTTATGTTCTTTGGGATGGAACGAATTTATTAATTTATCCATAATTATTTTGTACAGTTTAATTAGCTTAATTTATATATATGAAACATTTCAGCAATAAAATTAAAAAATATATAAAACAGAACGCGTTGTATTTTTTTCTCTGAATCAAATCAGACTTTATCATGGCAAATTTGTGATGTCAGCAAATATCGTATCATCGGCAAAGAAATAGATACAATATCATATTGGCATGCAAATGGTGATTTGATCAGCAGTAAAAATTATAATTTGCAGTTTTACTTCAAAGATTTTCTGCCATAGGAAGTTAAATTGTGTGTTTTCATGTATGAGAGTGTACTCTGATGTACTAAAGGTCTACGTGTGTAAAAACATGAGCACACATGACATCACATGACAACGTGAGGTGCACTGAGGTTTGCATCTTTCAACTGAGAAAGAAAGTATGCGTGGTCCATTAACACATTTGCCTCAATGAATATACAATATGGAGTGTTTTAGCTAAAAAAAACACCTGGAGTACGCAGGGAGTTACTGGACCGGGGTCCCAGACCAGGTTCTCCGTCCAGGCCATGTTACACAGGATTCTACACACATGGGTCGCACTGACTTAACGAAAACACAGCGTTTATGTTTTATGCGTTTTATGTGTTTTCCAGAAGTCGCGATCGACTTGCACCTTGTCACAGACACTCACATCCGTTAAATGGTCGTGTCACAACAATGGTGTTTACAACAGCATTTATGTTGTTTCCATACCAAGAATTGTTTTGGTGTTTGTTGTTTTGTCTTGCAGGCCGGTCGCCCCATCTCTCCGTGCTGGAAACCATTGAGACCCACATTTAAATCCTGCTGCGTCCACGTCAGACAGCCTGTCATGTAAGATCTCCTCCAAACTCCCAGTTTCATCGTTTTTCATTGGGTGTGTGGTGACAGCTGACGGTGGCCGTTGGCAGGCTGAGAGGTTAAGTGGCTGAAACACAGCAGCGACTGCGTCTGACAGCAGCCTGCCAGCCAGAAGGCCAACGAGCCGGGCAGGAAGCGGCACCACGAAGACACTTAGCTGCGCTATTCGGCTTCATTCGGCCGCATTCCATACCTCCTCCCTCGCTCGGTGCCACTGTCCATCCTGCCAGGCCCAATAAGGGTCAAGTCCCTGCCGTCCTCTTAGGGAGCTCATTTGCATCCCGCCGGCAAACAGCCAGTCAGGGCTTGTTCAAAAGGAGCGCTAATCCAATCAGATTGCTCATCTGCGAGGCCTTATCGCCACAGACACCAGCATCTGCGGGAAAACCACATCACAGGGCATCACGGGGCTGCTGGCTGTGATTGGTGGAGACAGAGAGTCAGAGGGAAGGAGGCATCACAGGGCTTCAGCGCCGCTCGCAGTTAGCTGGGGATGACAGGCAGGAGCAGCAGAGGCTTAACCTCCACGTCCCGTGTTATGACTGCTGCCCCAGGAACGGCATGAATACATATTGGGTGTGAAATATGAATTAGACCGTGAGGATTCCGTCTCTATCCACTGGTGAGAGCAGCCAGAGCGGCGTTCAAAGAAACCATTTGAATTTATTTCCACACACATCGATTAAAACAAATGAAAGTCTCATTTGACCAAACCAAAGACGGTGACAGTACACGTCCTTCACACTCGTTGGACACACAGTTGGACATTAAGGGACATGGGGCGACATAAAGGTACGCGGCGACTTGGCCGTCCTTGGACACCGTCCCACAGAGACCTCGGCTCCATCCCTCTCTCCACGTTGCCCCGCACCCCCCCCGTCATCACGTCTTTTCCGTCCCTGTTGATCCTGCCGGGGTCACTGTTAGCAGCATCACACCGCGATCATGGGGCTGCTGGGGTACGGAGGCTGAGTCAATGGAGCGTGGAACACACATCCAGCACCAACCCCCCCACCACCCTCCCCAGTCTCTGTCCTGCCTTTCCCCATTCCTTCCTGTTCATTAGCTTCAAATACAACCACACTGGACTCAACAAACCAGACTTTATATATTTACAGCAGCATTCGTTTTTAGATTTAGATTCCCAGGAGCCAAACGTTGTGAAGGACTACGACTTCTACGCTGTTTGAAAACGTGTGTGTGTGTGTGTGTGTGTGTGTTATGTGACCTGCGCTCTGTCCGAGCCTCGGCAGACCATTAGACCTGAAACGAGGAGTCAGAGAGGTGAGACGGGAGGAGACGAGGAGGCAGACTTGGATCTATAACAGCTCTGTGAGCAGCTATGGATTCAACCCACCCTCTCCTTTCTCTTACACTCGTGTCTTTTGTGTCCAAGTGTTGCCTGTGTACAGTGTGTGTCTGTGTGTGTGTGCGTGTGATAAGCCTGTGGTAGTAGTGGTCCTGCGAGGGACCTAAGGCCCCGTTCTCCTGATTAGTCATTTATCAGTCCTGGCAGCCCAGACCTACCATAATCACTCTTCTCTTTCCCCTCCTCCTTTTCCTCCACTGATCCCCCTCTATCCCCTGGATCCCCCCCGTGTCCGGACCGACAACGATGCTCTCCTTCCACCAGGTCTACATGGTGCCGGTCGGAGCCGGTCGGAGCTCCACCTGCTGCTGCTCGAGCTGCATCTAACCCATCCTGTACGTCCGCCTCCGGATCGTTTGCTCTGGTCTGAATCATTTGATGCGTTTGTGACATCACATCATTTTCCTCTTTGGTTCAATTTCTTTTTCGAGTGCACTTAAACGTGTCAATCTGTGCAATCACCTTCTCGTTCTCTGTTTATTCGTCAGATGTGAACAAAACAAATCCTGCGTCGTCAGATTACCGTGACATCGTTGGAGCTGTGAGACACTGAAAGGCCTCACGACTCCATGTTCGTACCATTCACTGATTTTAGCCTACACCGCACACCCACATGATCCCGATCGACACACCCTCTTTTGGCGTCTCTGTCCGGACATTTTGCTTCGATGACGAGTGTTCTAGCACGTCTTTTGACTCCATTTTACTCCCACATTCAAATGCAACCAACCATGGTTGTAACGCTGCCCCCTACAGGCCAAGGACTGTAACAACGAGGGACTAAGGACACTTTGCTTTATGTGTTCTGTCGGACATGTTTCAAGTTCATTTGACAAGTTTAGCTTGTTAATGAGCTGCCACATCTACTGAATATGGACACGCTTGGATTTTGGTGCTTTGTTGACAAAGGATTATTATGATTGTAAAATTGTAACCACACTCGGTCAGCGTGAAAGTCAGAGTCAGGAGACGACGTGCTTTCTCTGCTGTGTACTTGAGTTTGAAAAAAAAAAGACGTAGCCAGAGCTGCAGTTAAAGACACATTTCCAATCTGTCGGTTTGAATTTAGGGAGCTCGAGCGATGTAAATGCATCAAACGAAGGAGGGCTGCAACACGAGAGAAAGATGGGAGGGCAAGTGTCCTCCAGAGTGGCAGGAGGACCTCCCTATCAACCAGCCCCACACCGGCTCGTCCTGACATGTCAACACACAGGGATTAGGCGAGCACACATATTGAGGAGTCCGAAATGAGTTAATGCAGTTAACCAGCTGTCTCTTCTCAACCTGTCTTCCCTCAGTTGGGAGAAATTGGAAAAGCTGTCGAGCCAAGAAGAGGGAATGTAATCTGGACTATGCAGACCGGAGGACAGGAACACATGAAAAGGCTGTCCTCCTGCTTCCCAGGCCTCTTTTCTCTTTCCTTCACCCGTCCTCACCATCACGCCCTCCCTATCTCACCCCAGAAAGGGAGGGGTGCAGGGGCAATAAACAGGAGAAATGAACATCAACAGAGGAGGCCCGTCTCAATATGGAGTTAAAAGGGGGGAAAGGCAGGAAAATAAAAAAAGAAGATAAAATGAGGTGCACAGATATGTGGGAAAGAGAACAAAGGAAGTGTGTGTTTGTGTGTGTTACTACGGCCTGTGACAGCTGTTTGAACCCCGAGGGAGATAACAGCTGGGACTCAACACACACCTCGCATATCCCTCACTTCATTTCTTCTTAACCATCTCCATATCCCTCCATCCCCGCTTCCCCGGTCTCATCTACTGCTGCAGCTCCTCGCTCGCCTGCTTCCGTTCATTTAACGTTGATTTCCCTCTTCAAACTCCTCTTTCTCGCCAAACCAAAAGCTCCTCTCGTTCTCCTCGTCCAGTCTTGTCGTAGAACGAGGAGCTGAGGTGGAAGCTGCTGCGTTCCTTGAGCTTTAAATTGCAGCTCTATTGTTAATTACTTTAAAACGACATGTTCATATATGGTTTCTTTCAATTCTTTATTAAATCCGCAGCTGACTGTGTGTGTTTATGGACCGGCCTGACGTGAAAAGGATCTCTCTGATAAAACACAGCGCTGTGTCACATTATTCAGCCCGCCGCCCCTTTAAATGATCCAAAGATGTATGAGGCCATCTGTGGGCCGCAATTAAACACCAACCGCTTTAATTCAGCTGCATGCGCGCCTGACAACAACGAGTGGTAGACAAGGGGGACGTGGAGGACAAGGTGGTCGTGGAGGACAAGGTGGACGTGGTGGACAAGGTGGTCGTGGAGGACAAGGTGGTCGTGGAGGACAAGGTGGTCGTGGTAGACAAGGTGGTCGTGGTGGACAAGGTGGTCGTGGAGGACAAGGTGGTCGTGGTAGACAAGGTGGTCGTGGTAGACAAGGTGGTCGTGGTGGACAAGGTGGTCGTGGAGGACAAGGTGGTCGTGGGACAAGGTGGTCGTGGTAGACAAGGTGGTCGTGGTGGACAAGGTGGTCGTGGAGGACAAGGTGGTCGTGGAGGACAAGGTGGTCGTGGTGGACAAGGTGGTCGTGGTGGACAAGGTGGTCGTGGAGGACAAGGTGGTCGTGGAGGACAAGGTGGTCGTGGAGGACAAGGTGGTCGTGGTGGACAAGGTGGTCGTGGAGGACAAGGGTGCATGCTATTGGACATCGCCACGGCCAACCAACAAGATGGCGTCATCATAGAAACCAGTCTCACATCTTCTATACTCGAACCTAGTATCTGGTACCTAGTACGGTTCCTGTCCAGATGAACCTGCAGAGACGACCCACGTCCCTCCACCTCTCCACACTGACAATGACAAAACACAGTTGTTGTGGATTGGGATTCATCTGCAGTCAGGGAGAGTTCAGTAGCAGCATCTTAAATAGGAATCACTTCTCCCTCCCCTTGAACATTCAGATTCCTCTTCTCCTCCACGCTACACGAGCAATCAGACAAAGAGGTTCTGTCCAACACAGGATCTCTCTCTGTCTTTTCACATCCCTCCCATCTGACGACGTTTGAATGCCAGGCTCATCAAGGCGTCTCCAGGTTCCCACAGTATCTCCTCGTGCTTTTCAGACCATCTAAAAAGACCCCCCCCTACCACCACCACCCCCAACACACCACCTTACCCTTGCTGCGGAGGGCTAATTGCCTTATTGGAGGGACTTAAGGATGCTGGGTGAAACCCGTGTGTTACTGACTGATGACATCCACTCTGTGGTCGGTAAAGACACTTCATGAGCTCTGAGTGTGTTCACCAGCTGGCTGAAGAGTTCATGGGCTCCTCTGCTGAATGTGAAGAGCTGTGGAAGATGCTGCGGTGTGTGTGTGTGTGTGTGTGTGTGTGTGTGTGTTGTGTAAGCTGATGTTTGTATTCTCGCTGCAGTCGACCCGGTGTTCTTCCCAGTGACAGGATCGGGGCAGATCAGTGTTCACTTACAGAACAACTCACCTGAGGAAAAAATGCTTCTCTTTGTCATGTTGCCCTTTTTCTTTTTCTGGCTTTGCAACCCCCCCCCCCCTTTCTCTCTTCTCAGTCTCTGACCCAGACTCTGATCCCCCTGAGCTACTGTACTCAGCTCTCCCTCTCCACCTTTTCTTTTTCGGTTTTCGTTCCCTCAACCCTACCTGTCTGTTTTTATATCAAGGTGGTCGTGGTAGA
>CAAKHB010003491.1:5589-25046 GCA_901007665.1 Aeoliscus strigatus
AAAAGAGCCTGCTGTCGCGGTTGGAGGGGGTTTTACCAGTTTTCTGTTATGATTCTCAGCCCGCCATGATGTGTGTGCAAGTGTGTGTGTGTGTGTGTGTGTGAGTAAAAACTGATCAGATTCACACTCACATACCTGCAGTCCCATTTCAAGGAAGACATTTCTTAAAGAAGCATTAGAAGAAAAAACACATTTGCGTCAGGTGGAAAGTTCCCAGTCGGAGAACATGGAGGGAGAGACCCAATGGTGGAAGCAGAGGATATATAAAGACGCCGTATATCTGTCCGTGATGGGTCGAGGGTCGCCGACGGATGCGTGCACACACTGAGCTGACCTCAGTGTACGTTTTATATTAGCTGCTGAACTCACCGCTGCAAATCAGCCGTGTGTGTGTGTGTGTGTGTGTGTGTGTGTGTGTGTGTGTGTGTCTGTGTGTGTGTGTGTGTGCATGCAGTCACATCATCTCAGTTTATTGACTTGTTTGCATCACTATGAAAAGACGTAAATTACTGAGGCGATCCCGCCCCCCCCTTCTCACTTTCTTTCTTTTCTCCTCTTCTCCTCCCCCGCTGCCCATCCGCCTTTTTTTTTGTTTCTGTGTCTTTCTTCATCCCTTGGTGTCAGGGCTCATTCGGGGGCTTCGCCTGGTTGATGAAAAGAGACAAACATTAGTGTGGGACGAGTGAGCAGAGGAAAGAAAATGAATCATTGTGGCCATATTGCCATATTGATTGTTTTTTTGACAGGAAGTGAAATCCTGCCTTTAAATTAGGAGCTAATGAAAGAAGTATGGCATTTTTTAAGAATCCATTTTAACAAAATAAAAAGAAATAATTAAAAAAATAATAATAATAACAAAAAAACACCTACAAATTTGTTATTTATTTATATTTTATATTTAAGAATATATAATAACATACAAGTATTATAATACAATATATACAGTTTATTAAATTGAGTTCTTAAGTAATATATAATATGTAGAATATCTTATTTTTATGTATTATATTTTGCCTTTCTTAATGAGTGTGTTTGCTGCCACAGAAGCAGTTTTCACTGTGTAACATTTAGAACACGTTGAACGTGTTTAGAATGTGTTGGAAATGTGGATCCAGTGACAAGTTGCGGTAAAATGATTGGTCATCAAAATGCTGACACAGAGTACAGGTGATCAATTATCAAGTTGCCTGGTGAAATGGTTACATGCCTCCAGTCTGCAAGGAGGAAAGTGAGAACGTGCATCCAGAGGAGAGAATGTATCACATCAATTCGTCATTTTCTTTCTGATAAACATGTGAACACCTGCCGCCCACCATCCTCCCATCCTCCTCCCTCCTGCGTCGTGGTGCGATGCATCTTTCATTTCCATCCCGTCTGTGTCCTGGGATATGAATCCTCTCAGACATGAGATGAATGTGTGTGTGTGTGTGTGTGTGTGTGTGTATCGCACTGACCTCACCTCCACATGTCGGGTAGAATGGAAACCTGTGGAATGTGTACAAATATTACAAGCTCATACACAGGAGGAACGACACGCTCTCTGCTTCATGCGTGACGTTGTTGACTTTCAATGGTGCGGAACTGCAAACGAAGACAGCGGGTGAAGGGGTGAAAGGCAAAGCGCGTCCTGACGTCCGGACATGCCCGCACAGCGTCGCCGTGGTGATGAGCTGAGATGTCAAGGCACGTTCGGTCAGAAACAGCTGACAGTCTCGGGTGCGCAGGCGAGGTGATGGAGACACATCGAAGCTGGTGTCCACAGGTGGCGTCTGGCGCTCATGTCAGGAAATGTTATCGAAGATAGAAAACATTCCTGCTTTAATGACACCAACAGCATTCATCCCCCAGCTCAGGTATGAAGAACAGGAAGGTCCAGGTGAGCACAGGCAGGAAATGACTTCCACCTGTGTCTCAGGGTGATGTTATTTTCCTGGATCATATCGGCGTCTATCAGGAATTTCAGTAATAAAATGTCAATTCTATCTCAGTCTGCGTGTCTGTCTGCGGTAACTTTGCCGTCAAAATCCAGATGTTATTCAGTAGCAAACGCCGCTTACACACGTATTCATGTCCGAAAGCTTCACAGACGTTCAGAACGAAGGATGTTGACGGAAGGAGAGAAGAGACGGAGAGAAACGAAAGAAAGTGGGTCCGAAAAAGCGGCTGCATTTTCTCCGTGGATGTTCCTCTGTTGATTGAATAGCCCACACTCACATGTAGTGAGGGACAGCTGTGTCCGTCTCTGTCCTGTCCTGTGGCTCACGTGAAGACGCAGACACCATGCCAGCTGAAGGAATGTGTGACACACACACACACATCACGGTCTCACTTCTTGTCGCGTTGATCTGACGTGTTTTGCGTCATGTGATCACGGTGACCTGAAGTGTGTCTACTTTCATCAAGTTACACATGAGAACGCATCAATAAATCCATTCACACGTTTCCTGCGTCTCCCTTCGGTTCGGTCCAGATGTGAAGATAAACGAGTCTGGCCACTCACGGTTTGGACGTTTACATCAGTCACGTTAAACACAGTGGTGGAGAGTGACCTGAATGCGACACACCTGGTTTGGAGCTGCGCTTCACTTCCTGGGCCCATTATCCATCAGTCCCCCTCTTTACAGATGTCTTCGCTCTTTTGACCTTTGACCCCCCCGCAGAGGAGGGAACACCTGGTGAAGCCTTTTGTGTCATGTCAGTAACTATTACATATGATTAGTATCTATTGTGTTTGGTTGTGGCAGCGGCTAGCACCTGTTAGCCTGCTAGCGTGTCACAGAAGGAGCAGGATGAAGTTCTGTGTGTCACACACCTCGCACCGCCCTGTACTCCTGTTTTAAAGGGGATCGGACACATCGATCGGACTCTTTTCCACGACACGGCTCCAGCACAACTCGACTTAACTCAAGCTTATTTTCCATCAGATAGAACCTGGTACCTGCTGCTCTGTTGGGTCCTCCTCCGTTGAGGTTGATGCTAAAAGCCCGTACACACTCCACAAGAAGCAAGAACTTCAGTTTTCTGTTGCGATTCTCAGCCCGCCGTGGTGTGTGTTAGATCGGAGATGTGTTTGGGCAAAAAATGATCAGATTCACACAGACATACCTGCAGTCACATTTCAAGGAAGAAATATCTCAGGAGGCATTTGAAGAAAAGCGTTGAAAGTTAACCTGCAGACTTGAATGTTCTGTTGTCAACGAGAACATAATGACATTGTTGTCAAAGTTCTTGCTTCTCGTCACATCAGCTTGGCAGCACTAGTTTCTCGATGGTGTCTGAGAACTATTGTGTGATTGGTCAGAAATGCTGATGTTGAGACACTGAGACACGTGGAGAGTCTTAGCAATTGCGTGCTGCTCCATCTCTCTGTGGAAGAGGAGTTCTGTAAAAGTCGATGTACAAATGAAGTTGCTGAAATCACGTACACTCACATGGAAACAGCAGACGGAGGCTCAGAATGTGTCCGGACGACAAACGACCTCCAGTGGCTCCAGACGCTCATTATACAGACGCTTGAATGTTACGCCGTATATGTGCTAGTACATGCTTGGATGCAGTTTGCTTTGCAGTGCGCTTGGATACCGTCGGGCGACGACGGTAAATCCAGAGCGGAAGAAAGACCTGCTGGGCTGCAGCTTCTTTTTCACCTCTTGACATTAGTGTGGGGATTTATTTGAGAAGATCTTCTTGTGAAGGAACGTTAACGGCTGGATTCCACATATTTCATGCGACGTAAAGTCCTGTACATTCCGTGGTGTTTGCATGCAGGCGTCTCTCTCTGCACATATACAAGTATGTCAGACGCTCGTCCTGCTCCGACACGCCACAACCCAGATAAAATGACAATGAGCCCCCGGAGTCCAATCTCTGCTGGGATTTCTGTCCTTCAGAGCTGCAGCCTATCTAAATGTTTTTTAATAACACAAATATGTCAGCAGAGGTGTCGTCTCCTCGTCTCCGTCAGGGGCTGCTGCTGCTGCTGCTTCCTCCATCTCTGTCGCAGCACGCGGGAATATGCAGGAAAAAGGTGGATGGAGTTTTGACACTTTGGAGTATTGTAATTACATGACTGTTAACGCTATCAGAACACGTCGAGCGGTTCCTGAAAGCTGACAAGTGTCACACAGCAACCATCAGTTGCTGGAAGTTCAAAAGTTGCACTTCACAACCAAGTTGCTGTCGGTAATGACTGTTCTCAACTTCCAGGAACCGATGGGTTTCTGATGCTATCAGATGCTAGTATGCTAGTGTGAATGTATCGGCAGCGATACCGTCGGTGTTGAAGGGTTCAATGCCGTAATCACTGCTGCTCCGCCTTCAGCATCAACCTGCACATGTTCCTAAAGAATAGAACCCCACGATAGCAGCAGTGGACTGGCTCTGTGGAGCAGTGGTTAGTGTGTCTGTCTCTTAACACATAGGTCGTGGTTTGGAGCCCACCCAGGAGCGGAGGGTTGTTTTAGGTTTCACTCTTGAAATAAGAAAGGTTATAGATTGTTCTGGTGAAATGAGCTGCTGGTGGACGTCTGAGATGTCTGAGGGATTGTCTAGTTATTTTTTTGATCGAGCAGGAGGAAGCCGCGGCGCGTCGCTTTCATCATCGGTTCACCACAACCACAGCTTCCGTGTAGTTTTGTGTCAACGTGCTGCTTTTTCACGTGTACACACACACACACACACACACACACACACACACACACAGACACACAGACACACACAAACATGCCTGAGGACTCCCAACATGGCGTTTAGTGATATTTATCTCACTGATGCTGTGATTCTGCAGCGATCCAACGAACAGACCTTGGAGCGGGTCAGACGAGATGGTTTTCACCTGCTGTCTGTAAAAAGAGCTGCGTCTTTCTTCTCCTCCGTCATTGTCTCTTCTCTTTCTCATGTTTCCGTCTTTTCTGTTCAAAGCGACTAACCTGGAGGCGCCTGCAGCTGTGTTTGGAAGAACTTTGTTACGAACAGGAACAGAATCATTTACTGCAAACAAGTATGAAACAGGAATAAAGGAACACACACACACATACACACATACACACACACACACACCACCCCTCCAACTGGGGATATTTTACCAGCGTCCATCAATAAGTAACTGTTGTTCTTGCTGGCATTCATGCACGCAGACACACAAACTCATACATGTATGTGCGTTGAAATGAGTGACGACGTGTTGCGGTGAAAGAGAATGAGTTGTGTCCCCCCACAAAAGAGGTTGGGGGGGTGGGACAGGGTGGTGTGTTAAGACAGGCTGTTGAAAGGTGAAAAGACTGCAGGGCTGAGGAAGGGGTGTGTGTGTGTGTGTGTGTGTGTGTGTGTGTGTGTGTGTTTGTGTGTTTGTGTGTGTGTGTGTGTGTGTTGTGTGTGTGTGTGTGTGTGTGTTTGTGTGTGTGTGTGTGTGTGTGTGTGTGTGTGTGTCCGCCCGCAGGCGACGTGTAAAGTGTATACCCTCCGTTACGATGCATGTGTGTGGTTTTTGTGAAACTATTTTCCTCGTAGATTCCCACACACGCCGTCCAACATGTCTGCTCTGGTGGCGCACACAACCCCTTTGTTTAACAAGCACCTGAACGCGACACGCTGTCCCTCTGTTACGCTCGGCACCGCCATCTCTCCCAGCGGCTGCAATCAAACACGTGTCGTCTACGCCAGCGGCAGAGAGACACAGTTCTGGGGCTCGGCGACTTATCGGGCGAGTGGCATTCCAGCACTCACCCACACGCCGAGGTGACGAGATCGCTGAGCGCCGTTGACTCCTGATCCACGTTTGTACTTGTCAGTGTGAGTGACGGTCGGGATCCGCTCACTCACCGATGTCCGAGGCCGTAGCTCGTTGTTTCCAGTTTGATTACAACACTCTGGTTGTCAGTGTGTAACAACACATTCCATCACACAGGAGTGTGTCCGCAGCTCAGACACGTCACAAAGTCACACAATGTCACTTCACTCCAGGATTTCGCACCAGTGCATCAGTGCGTGTGTGTGTGTGTGTGTGTGTGTGTGACAGGAAATGATTTATCCAGTATCCAGCTTTCACAGTTTTCACTGGAACCAGATGACCCTCATCAGTAAATCCACATCATCTGACAGATGATGACACACAAACACACACACACACACACTGCCCCCCTCCCGGCCCGCCGCCCAGCTCCACCCGTCCCATCCCAGAGCATGTTAAAACAAAGACAGAGGACGATGGAAAAGCGGCACACGTCTGATTACACAGACATCCACGCCACAGCCAACAGTTAGTCACCATCACAGCAGATAATGAACTTCACTCAAGCTGCTGACATTAGTCAGGAAATGTCAAATCTAATGGACTGAACGGGTCCTGTGGCCGCCGCAGGCTCTCCCAGGTGTGTGTGTGTTCAGGGTCAGTGAGAAGAATTTCCCCTCTGTTTGTGATCAGACACAACTCTGCCTGCCTCTGCCTCTCCATCGCCCCCTCTGGCCGACATGGGAACCTGATCAGCTTGCTTCATCACTCTTCATGAATCACAGTTCCCTATTTAGCCTTTGCGGTTTCCCTCTGTGTCTGCCTGGCTACCGTAACCACAGCCGCAGACTGGGCGGTGGTGATGGTGAACGTGGTCTGAAGTGTTTGCGCAGGTAATTCGTTGTCAATCAGACACCAGGACCAGATGCAGCTGATGAACCAATGCACTGTGACTCAGCGAGAAGGGAAAGTTTGTGTGCAACACGTGCTGTATGATGAATTCAAGACTGAAAAAAGGATTAGAGCTCGAGGAAACGATGTGATCCTTCTTGCTGTGGCGGCGTTGACTCACTGAAATAATAGGTCCAGGTGAGCGCAGACGTGCCCCAGAAAATACACCACAGACTTTTTTTTCTTGTTTTAATTCCTCTGGTTCAATTCACACCAGTCTAGAAACATTGACAAGCGGCTGGACGGAGAACGAATAAAGTTGTTCTCATCATACTGGTCTCCTCTCGTCCGTTGCAGGAATGCAGGTGTTTATCATGATGACAGCGAAGCGGGCTGGCAGCGTTCTGGTTGATACATCAGTGTAAATAGATAATGGAGCAGTTTTATCCACTGTTAAGTTGTAAAGTGGACCCGGTTCAGAGCCCTGTGGCATTAACTTGATCATTCTGATGAACGAATGAATGATTCTGAATGATTCTGATTATCATTCTGATTGGCTTCCTGTGAATGTTTGTTCTTCTTATCTTAGGCTTTTTAAGTGTTTCTGACTCTCACTAAAGCCTCAGGGCTTTTCAGACTGATAAGTCTGAATTCACTTGTTTTGTATCTGACCTGACGTGACCGATCTGTCGCCAGCGGAGAGAAGAAGCAGGAGATGCCGAGGTGGAACACGTGTTTGCTCTCGACCAGCAGGTGTGGAATTCAGCAGTGTGCACACATGGGCGGCATCACAAGCTCCGATGGACGTGTAACAGCGTCCGCGCTGCGTACATGAGCAGATACACGCAACCATCTGAAGTCTGTCCAGACGATCACGCACCCCCCTCCTCTCTCACCGGCTGCACCAAAGCTGAAGGGGTGAAGTTCCAGACCTGTCAGTGAAACTTCCGCCGCTTAAAATAGACACAACTTGGCAGCCGGAGGAGACGAGGAAGGGGCTTTTTGACAGCGTGGCCAGATGAGCTGAGGTCACCTGAGGTGGCGCTGCTGCTGCCGCAACATTGAGAGAACGATGATTTACGGTGATTATTCCAACGCTGTTGATTCTGTTGGAGAGAATGCTGTGAACATACCTCAGCATAAAGACACCTTGACTCTGTATCAGCATTGGATTGTGCAGATACCTGTGTGTGTGTGTGTGTGTGTGTGTTTTGGGGGGGGGGGGGGGTTGTAGTGTGTGACAGGCTCACTCCTCTGAGGATCTATCTCAGATTTCAGCCGGCTAATATGTGAGCAGTAATTGCTGTCCTATTTGTGGCTTGGAGACAAGACACACACACACACACACACACACAGGTAAACTCAGATCTTGTTTCCGGGTGTTTCTCTCTCAGCGCCCCTCGAACTATCCTTCCTCTCCTCATATTTCTTCTCTCTCTCTCTCTCACACACACACACACAGACACACCATCCATCCATCTCTCCGTCCTCACACCCTCCGTCGTCCCAACTCTCCCTCCAGCTGTTGGAAGCCATCACTCGTTCTACTCTGGTACCTTTGGTCCGTTTCCCTCCATTCTTCTCCTGGCCCCCCCCGCTCTGATTGGAAGCCTCCGACCTTCAGGCACAGAGTGATCTGTGCTCTTCAAAGGGGGCAATTATCACAGCACTTACCAAGATGGGGGCATTTCATGCGCGTTGGTCTCTGCACGCCTGCTTCTGTTGTTTCTCTGGCACAATGTGATTCACAAATACCTGCAGAAATCACCCGTTCAAACCGCAGTGAGGCTGATGGCATTGACTTCACGTGAAACAGAATGTGTCTGACTAGTTTTCCAGAGGTCGATGTTGAAAAACGACAGAAGCTTTTCATAATAAAAGCAGATAACGTCAATTGGCGGAATGTTTCTTTGCATCCTCGTACGTCACATTTTCTTTGCAGAATGTTCTGCTCTCCACATGTGTCAAGAAACGCATAAATTCAGTCCAGAACGCAGTTTTAAAAACTGCCTGTGGAAAGTTGCTGCGCCTGCAGTCAGTTCGCTGCAGTATTACTGTAAATATTAGCTGTAGCCTCATCCGTCCCGTGGCTGCTGTGCTGCAATAAATCCAACCATGAAAGTGGATTAAGTCTAATATAAATAGTGGCTGCGCTGTTGGATCATTTGTCAAACTCTGTCTAAACATTTTACCAGCAGATATATAGTTTCCCCTGTAATAATCCCTTCAGAGAGACCAGTGAACGTTGTTCGGTGAGATTAGCGTGTCACAGAAACCAGATGCTGAAACGTGCGCTCGCAAGGAAACACTTCATTTCTCTTCACTGCACAGACAAATGAGACAATTGAAGGTGACGGATTGAAGGAGGACGAGGATGGAGGAGGACGGAGGAGCTCGTTGACAATGAAATCAGCCTTGCTTTAAACACAGACACATAAAATCTGTTCTGGCAGCGCTGGGCCTTTTGTACTCTGAGCACTTTTGACATAAAAGGCTTGTTTCACATATGTCTTCAAGAACAGAATAAAAGTAATTATCAACTTTATTTGCACCTTCAGACCAACATGCATCTCAAACGGCTTTTGGAACAAAATAACTAAAAAAATATTAAAACAAGGATGAAACAAAGAACAAACTAAAACAGGGTAAAACATACAGCGTGTCAGACATGCAAACATTGTGAAACAATTACTAAATGTTCACACATCACGTCTGAGACGCCTATAAGTCTGTGGTACATCATATATTTGATATATCTTCCCTTCGGTAACCTACATATTGAAGATTTATTGATATTTGTGGGAGGATACACCACCTGAGGGGGTTTGTTCTTACTCAGGTATGGTAGCATCAGTCCTTAACGCTCTGATAGCATCTGCTCGCAGCAAACGAGGAATTGTGGAATTCCACACACGGGACCTGAGGTTACGCGACATAAACCCACACGAGTGGTATTAGCAAAGACATGTTACTTAGCCCCCGCGTGCCCATTCTCGCCCGCTTCATTTTCCTCTTAAAAAACATGATAAAATTGCTAAAGTTTCCCTCTTAACTCTCTAATTATGTTGGAGGAGGAAAAAACGGGAACAAGGGATCTGCTGAGAGCACAGAGAGGCAACAAGGCCGGGCAGGTTGAGTGCTAATCTTGTCTAATTGCTGCGTTTCATCACGAGTGTGTGTGTGTGTGTGTGTGTGTGTGTGTGTGTGTGCGTGTGTGTGTGTGTGTGTGTGTGTGTCAAACACGTTTTCTCCTGCACAACAGTACAAATGTTCCTGCTCAGATGTGTGACTGGATGTCAGCGGTATTATTTTTATTGTAGCGGTGGTTTAGGTGAGTTTCGTTGTCAGAGTGACTTGTCAATAAACAACTGGAACTGTCCCGACGGATCGGGGGAGGAGTCGTCTGTGGAGGATCAGGTTGTCTGGATTGTGATTCTTGATTCAGACCCCGGCTCCCACAGTCTGTGTCGAAGTGTCCTGGAGAAGCTCACAGAACCGCTGAGTGCTACCCACTGCTCCATTTGCACGTGTGTGTGTGTGTGGGTGTATGTGCATTAGCTGTTGGCCATGTTTGTGGGTCATGTGCGACGTCCTGTTTGGGTCCGTGTCACAAATTTCCGCCGTTATAGAGGATCAGACTGCAGCTGGGTGGACTGGACACACACACACACACACCGCACACATACCCATATGTAACTTTCAAAATGAAGTGTAAAATTAGTACACATGATCCTGTAAACACCACTACATACAATCCCATTGATGTGGAGCTCACACACACACACACACACACACACACATACACACACACTCAGACGTGCAATAAACAGAAGTAAACAGCGACTGCTCGAGGTCCAAACACAGCTGGTCAGTCTCCCGCAGTGGATGTCAGGGTCACAGATGGAGTCGAGAGGAAGACAAGGATGATGAAGGAGGGAGAGAGAAAGAGAGAGAAGGAATGAGGGCCGAGCGGACGGAGGGAGGTATGATAAGGAAAGAATGGGTGAGGGGGAAGACAAAACAGGAGAGAGATATAGGGAGGAGGGGAGACGGCAGGATGATAAGGACGCAGCGGACAGACCCGTCTGGAACGTGAAGCCAATGAATCTGTGCGTTCCTTCTGATGGCCACCAGGGGGCTGAATTTACTAGATTCTATACACATCTTGATTTATGGTTTAAAGACGCAGATTCTTCTTCTTTGGGATGCAGCTACTTCCTGTGCTCAAACTGACTTCATACACATTCAGTTTTATTTGATATCCCCTCACGTTCACCCTCCGTCTGGATAACATCAGCACAACCTATAGGAATGAGCGGGCAAGTCCGGGCGGCTGCTTCCACCCACGAGCTGCCACTGTCACGTGAAGGCCACTGAAGGATGAGCAGCTCAGACTCATAGAAGTGAACCAGAGCGAGCACTGCCTGGATGTATGCAAATAAACAGTGGATCCTTGGCCGCCAGATTCACGCACTCCTCCCTCCCTCGCTTTCCTGCTCTGAGACAGTCGCCCTTGGGCGGCGGGCTTCGCGTGTGTTTGCCTGGATCATCCCTCACTCTTACCTGTGGGTGTGGAGAACAGCGAAAAAGCGAGGAGAAGTGTCTGAGCACGTCCCCGCCCTGCTCAGGCGGAGGCCGGATTACGTCCCACAGCCATGGACCCAGGGGTCTTTGGCAGCTCAGGGTGAAATTACACCTCATGACCAAAAAGAATGAACTCCGGCTGCGCTCACGCCTTCGTTCGTTTGCTCTGGTCTGAATCATGTGATGAGGTAGCAGTATTTCGCAGCGCTACTGTTTTACTAGTTGAGTATTTTGCTGGTGATTCTATCAACACGACAGAGAATCAGATGTGTCTTCATGTACGTATCATTGCAGAGGTCAAAGTAACGTTGATTTAACCTTTTAACTCCAACGGCATCCCCATCGGCAAGCATATTTGGAGTACCATAATTACGCAACTATTGGCACTATCAGGAAACTTCGATCGGTTCCTGAAAGCTGAGAAGTGTCCCTCGGTTCCCCTACCTGGTGTGAAGGAGAAGGAGAAAACGTCCATTGGTTCCTGGAAGCTGAGAACAGCCATGTTGCTGTCATTACCGTAATCCCATTGGCTCTGTTGGTGGAGCCAATGGACGTTTTCTCCTTCTTCACACCAATTCTCAGCTTTCAGGAACCGATAGCACAGGTAGTCACGTATTACGGTATTCTTGTATGCTAACGCGACTGTATCGGCAGTGATGACGTTGGTGTTACAGGGTTAACTGCTGATCATATAGACATTATTAACATGTCACTGACGGACGTTTATGCAAACGTTAGCTTGCTGTGGACTGGGTGTTGCCGAAGCATCCTTGTTGTTCCGTTGCGCCTATTCTACTTTGCAGTGAAGTGACGTTTGAGCTTGAAACGGCTCAAACCTTTTAATGTCTACGTGAATGCAGCTCGAGACGATCAGGAGACGTGAGTCTGTTTGGAGATCGCAGCTCGTTTGTTCGAAATCTGCTTCAAGCCTCAAAAACTACAAATAGGGACAGGAAGTAAAACAGCCAATCACAGCGGAGGATGAGCTCAAATAAAAAAGTCTAATGCCTCATTCATACACTTTCAATATCTCGACCGACCATCAGCCCCAAGCTCTTTCTCTCTCTCGCTCGCCCTCCTTCTGTCATTGTGATTAGATGAAGTGAAAAGATCAGAGGGAAAGAAAACAGGAACAGCACGACTGACCTTTCCCCTCCTTCTCTCTGTCCCTTTCTCTCTCTGCGTTTTCCTCTTTTCTCTTCTGATTTCATGCTCTCACCTCTTTGACGTTTTCTCCTCAACTTTGCTGCGTGTGACGTTCACAGCGCGGTGAGGTGTTTGTGATGTCACCGCCCCAGTTTGTACGTCGGCCAACAGAGGCTGCAGATAAACAGTATTTTCAGTAGAAATAATAGATTTTTGTTGTTATAAAGAAAAAACTTGACCTCTGACCTCCGGTTTTTCTTTTTGATTTCAATACTAAAACCAAAAACAAACCTCTGTCACTGGGTAGGCTCCAACCGCCGACCATGAGGAAGAATCCTTCAACAGATTCCTGGATCCAGAAGGTTCCAGAACACCACCAACATTTAATCGTCTGGTCCTGGTCCATTAGCAGCATCTACTGAACATTTCTCTTCAGAACGTTTGGAGTTATTTTGCTGACAAAGAAACAAAAAGACACACCCACAAAAACAGAACCTCCTTGGTGGAGTTACTGTTAAATTCACTTCAGATATTGACTGACATGAATCGACGGGAGACAAATGAATGACCGAATGACTAAATCCAGTTGTCATCCAGTGAGTCATTAGTCAGCCCACTCGTTCCCCCGACATCATGGACTGTCTCATGATTCCATCCCAGGGGTCGTGACCTTTCGTAATACAGTTCACATCGGAGCTCTGACCTGCCCTCTCTCTCACCTCACACTTTCTCCTCTTAACCTCCATCAGACCCCAGACAACCCCTCCCCCCCAGGTCCCCTTCCACCCTCCATCCTCCCTCCGGTCCCCGTGTGTCTCCACCCTGCCGGCGCCCTTTCATGCTCTAATCACATTGAGATGCCAGCCGCGACCTTTCGCTGTGACCCCCGGGAACAACGGCCCAGCTCACACAGACACGTCGCACATGCGTCCGTCATAGACGTCGAGAATGTGTAGAGACCTGTGGACGCATGTGTGTGTGCGCTCCCCATGTGGTCCGTCATCCCGCCCGCCGTGTGAATAGACAGCGTCTGGTGTTTTCAGCCTCACGTATATGAGCTCCCGCCACTCATACGTCAGCTTATAAAAGCTCTGCGTGCTGCGTACAGACTCAAAAAGCACTGCGTGATGTTTTGTAGCTATCTCAGGAATGCCACCCTGATCGGGAAAGGTTAATCTGCAGTTCACTAAGCTACTTACAAAGACTGCTGGGTTTGTTTATGGGCCATAAGATGGGATGCAAGGAGGAGAACTGGCCAGAAATGAAAGAAAATGGTTGTAAAGGTCATTTTCCTGACGTAAATGGAGCTCAAGTGAAGTGTTGATGACATCTGTTGACCTCTGGCTGATCCATCTCATATCTGCAGGTGACTCACTGCTATCTGTTGGAGCTTGTTTCACACCGGCCTCTTATCGGGAAGATGCTTTAAATAAGCTCTCGTTTGCAGCACGCTGGAAAAACATTTGGATGTGAACATAAAGATGCACAAATGAAAAGAAGACAGCGTTTGTACTAATCGCTCACTGTGTTTATCTCCTCAGGGCACCAAGTCGAACGAGCCGTGTTCAGGCCTGGACTGCAGCGGAGGATGCAGATGCAACCCGGAGAAAGGCAGCAGGGTGAGTTTCCGTGTTTGCAGGCGCATCGTTTGCACGCTGGAAGGACGGTTGGTTCTGAGCCGCACGGTTCGCACCAAGGACTTCCTGTTGACTTTTTTTTTTTAATTCTTTTATTTCAATTATTCAAGGATGGCCAGGTGAGGGTAAGCTCTTATCAAATGATGAAAACCACATGCATTGTGGGAAAAGTAGTAGGCAATAAGATAAAACTTAAAAATTGTCCTGAAGGAAATTGTTGATGCTAAAAGTTACATATCACAATAAAATACCAAAAGAGAGAATGGAAAAAAAAATATATATGTACATATATTACATATATGTGTGTGTGTGTGTTTCAACACACACATATATATATATATATATATATATAATGGAACATACATATTTTATTGTATTTCATTTTATTAGGCATCATCAAGAAAACATTTAAAGTGATTACATGGCATATTTCATTTATTTTAATTTAATTTTCGTTCTCTCTGAAAACAGCCCACACTGTCTCCTTTCCCCCCCAAAACAACAATTACTGTCTGACGCAGCAGCCTGCACTTACAGCTGTCCTACTGTACACCACTTAGGGTAAATAACAGCCACGACCTCCACATTAACCCCACGTGCTCGTAGGTAAATGACACGGCTCAGCTGAGACGGCGTACCTGTGCACGGCCCTCCCGCTCCCGCATTAGCTTCTTCAAACTGTTATTGTCGGGAGCCGTTTAAGCGCCAAAGGTGCTTATTTGTCTCTGTTCGGTTTTACTTTTGCGCTCAGGCCGAGGTTTGTC
This sequence comes from Aeoliscus strigatus, assembly GCA_901007665.1. NCBI lineage: Eukaryota > Metazoa > Chordata > Actinopteri > Syngnathiformes > Centriscidae > Aeoliscus > Aeoliscus strigatus. Next base: position 20,340 of record CAAKHB010003491.1, read on the forward strand.
CGTTGTTTCGTGGTGGGAACAAAGCGTTCTGAAGCTGTGTGCGTACAGACCAGCACGTCTCTGATCATCCTCAGCTCTTAATCTGCTGCTTCTGTCTGATGCCGTGCGCGCCACCTTCCCTCTGGCGAGCCGACGCAAACCAGACACTGTGTGTTGGCTTTCATTATTAAACGCCAAAGGGCTTCGGCTTCCTGTCCGACTTATCTGTGCTTATGTGTGAGCGTGGTTTGACTTCTGGGGCTTTAATATCTGCGCCAGATGGAATTCATTACATCCAATAACACCAGCTCCTACTGGGCAAGCCTGAGGGGTCAAAGGGCGGGAAAGTGTGTGTGTGTGTACAAGCAATGGGTCAACAAGCTGCAGAAGTGTGTCAGGAAGTTTGTGCTTTACTTAATTTCACCACCTGTGTCTAATAGAGAAAGGAAGAGGCGACTTCCTGCTCTGTGTGTGATGCTCCTTGTCCACTCACAGCTTCTCTCTCTTCCAAAGGATTCTGATGCTTCGTCGCTACATGCGACTGCATCGCAGACACGGACAGATCAGCAGATTCCGTTTTTTTACACCACAATCTTAACAGTATGCTGAGAGCAGGCGATGCTAGCAGCTAGCCGCTGACTGAAATCAATGAAAAACAATCATTTTTAACAGCGCACAGGCAACACACACACACACAGATCAGATTGCACACAGATAATGGCCACTGGCAACAGCGTGACCCTGAGATGAGCATGACAGAGTTTTTGATCTGCTGCACGTTGCTCATATCTTTCAATATATCTGTGTGTGTGGGGGGGGGGGGTGAGAGAGGGAGAAAGAGATGTATAGTGATGTACCTATAGACCACACTAATGTACAGGACAGTCTTATCTGGAATGTCCTGTCATCCAAACATCCAACACACACACACACACTGAGATGGGGCCCCTGCATGGTATTTTATCAGCCTCTCTCTGCTTTTGAGGCACCAGAATGGTGGTGGGCTTTGTTTTGGCTTCATCTTAAAACATACACACATACACACACACACACACACACACACACACACACTGGCAAAGTCTTTGCCTCCATTTTACCTCCACTTGTCCAAACTCGGCTAACAAACTTTCTTTATGAGCTACAATGAGTTGTAGTTCAGCTTTGAACCTGCACCCCCTCCCTTCCCCACACACACACACAGACACACATATATATGCACACACGCACACGCACGCACACACACACACACACACACACACACCTGACACTCTTAGTTACACACTCATCCCTTGACCAGACATGGCGTTTAGTCTAGGAAAGGTTAAAGGTCACAGGCATCGTAAAGACAATGTTAGACCAGAAGGTCAGGGGCACCAGGGTGTGTGTGTGTGTGTGTGTGTGTGTGTGTGTGTGTCAGCAGAAGTTGACCAAGGAGAGAACAAATCAAAGACTGAAAAACGTGTTAAGTTGTGTCTAATGTTTCCAGTGTACTTTACTGCCCCCTTATGGCTCATTTAAGAAATTCAGTTTTTGTCTTAAGTGTAGAACTGAGTTTCTGCTCACTTGCTGTTTAGTTTGTGGTATATTTGAATGTATTTGTACGATGATGAGGGACGAGGGACCCTCAGGAGTAGTAGTCTGTGTCGCCGGCTGCTGAACCAGCTCACTAGGCTGTTCGAGGCAGATTTCAGATGTACAGGTGACAGTTTTACTTGCTTTGAAAGAATGCCAGTAAAAAATAACAGCATATTAAAACTGAGAACAGGCCAGAGGGGAGGTTCCCTCTGCACCTCGCAGGAATTAGACACGTCCTGGGTGATCTAATGTCTGACTCTCAGCACGCAGCAGCACAATGGGGCCAACACGTGCAGGAATGTGCACAAGTGCTTATTACTGATTTTACAGGCTCTTGTGATTTGATGATGACGGCATGTAATTAACATCTCCAAGTAACAGAAATCCAGACTACCACTTATGACCGTTACGACACTAAGCACTGTCAAACGTCAAACGTTATTTATCCCACAGGGAGATCTGTTTGTTTTAAGTCTCCAGCCAAGAAAGGAAATGAAGCAGAATTAATTAAATAACTGTAAATGATATAAATGAGATATATATCAAATGAATTTAAAAACATATTTGTAAGTGTATTAATGTGAATATGTTATTTATTCTAACTATATGTCTATAAATGTAGACACAGACATCTTACAGCTGTTACTGTAGAAGTCATTGTCAAGTCGTTTATAAGGCATTTTTTATAAGGTGTTTGACTCTCAGCCGAAGGACGTTCACGTGCATGTTGGGTGGCCGTCAGATGGTATCGTGAGCGAGTACACGGACCAGCTGTGTTTTCTATCTCTGGACGTTTGTTCTGCCGGAGCAGCGAGGACAAGACGAGTCCCACGCTACTGATGCGAACACACTGATACGGAAAATATGCACATTAGCAGAGATTTAACAAACGTCAGCTGCAAACACAGCTGGATGCAGCAGAACCAGCGCACAAACACACAATCCTGATGAGGGATAACACCGTTTGTTACTGTTTGTTAGTTTTGTCACCAAAATGTCACACACAAAAAAGACTTCTTGACATTTGTGGATCTTCTTGTGTAAATTCGCTCCAAACGGCTTCACAGACATTTTAGCTGATTTAGCTTCATCTCCTGAGAAGTGGAACCCACAAACCCCCAGAAAACGTCCCCACCGTCCCCACACCTGTCGTTATTTGCTGATAGAACATGATTGATACTTACCGTCCTCCCTCACCCCCACCCTACTGCACCCCTATGCTCCTCATGAGGGACGCCTCTTTCATCGCTCGCTATCTTTTTTTTTTTTTTTTTGCGGACACGTGTTGCCTTCACTTGATGATTTCTTGCCAAAACAGGTTGGGTTGCGAGCAGAAGAAAGGAGATGGTGTCTGAAGTTCAGGGTTTTAAGATGCGTTCCACTCACAGTCCAACCCAGAATTCCTCTCGTTTTCCAATCTGCAGACAGGAAGGTGCCCACGCTACACTCAAGCTGATCTTGTAGTGCGTTCCAGATGTTGTCCAAAGTCGTTTTACGAGTTCGAGCTGCCACAGCCAGATCTGTACATCGATTTTAAAGGCCTTTAACAAGTTATAAATGTCAGTTACATCTGCTGTTTGTGTCCATTGAGACGTACATGATTGACATCTTATTTCAGCTTACACCGTTAGCTGTGCTCATTTCTAATGCCAGTGGTTGACACTGTGCTTACGACACAAAAATAATTACCTGACAGTGAACACCACAACTTTATGACATCATCACCGTGGGACAGCGAGGTGCGGGCTGCTAATGGGTTTTTTATTGGGGGGGAAAGCACCTGGATGAAAAGAGAGAACAGCTTGTTGGTTTAATGGCTGCCAGGAGGAGGGTGGGAATCAGCCCGAAGAAACCGTGGACCGTGGAAAAGGAAGGTGGAGGATGGGATAACATGGGTAACATTTGTAGTACAGCAACCATCGATGATGTCACATCATCATCGGCATACGATGAGACTTTACAGCCATGATATGTAATTTTTCTCAATTGAAATCAATTTCCTTTCATCTTCTACTTCCGTTGCTCCGGTTACGGGTTGCGGCTCATGCTGGAGCTGATCCCAGCTGTCAAAGGGTGGATGTCAGGGTTCACCCTGGACGGGTCGCCTGCTCATCAGGGCCACGTGAAGGACAGACAACCATTCACACCTACGGGTGATTTACAGTGACCAATTAACCTTAGCATGCTGTTGGAGGTGGGAGGAAGCCGGAGTTACTGGTGAGACACGGGGAGAGCACTCAAACTCCACACAGAGACACCCTCTTGCTATGAGGCGACTGCTAACCACTGAACCACCATGTCGCACAATTCAATTTCCATAAAGAAAAAATAATAATTTTAATAAAATAAAAAGAAACAATCACTGAACTATGCTCTTCCAGTGTCTGCATGGGTTCTCTCTGGGTACTCCGGCTTCCGCCCACTTCCCAAATCACCCATGGTTGTGAATGGTTGTCTGCCCTTCATGTGGCGCTGATGAGCTTGCGACCCGTCCTGTGTGTAGGTGTGGGATCGGCTTCAGCCCAACCGCAACCCGTAACCGGAGCAACAGGAGTAGATGAGGAGTCACTGAACATCTTCACCTTCTCTCAGCCCCAAACTTTCCCTCCATATAGAGACATCATAGCATTCCGTCCTCTGCAAAGATCCTGCCCCGTCATGGTTTGACGCAAAGACCACCGAGCCAATTTCTCTGTCGTATTCATCAGTCATCGACTCGTTTGCCTTGGTGCTGTAAACACGAAGCTGTTCACTTTAGAGTGTTTGGATGTTTCAACGGAATGAGCTAAACACATTCATGCAAAGAGAGAAGCTTCTGGAAACTGGATCGTTTCCTGTTGTTTGAGTACCTGAGAGAACCAGGTCTTTATAAATATATTGAGAAATGTCCCTTTCCCTTTTCTTTTTCAAGTTGTGTCTAGACATTGTGAATCTTTTGGACCAAATCAACTCCAAAGAATGATTGTTCGCTTTGTGTTCTTGAGTTTTTACGGCGAAAGTAACAAACAGATTCACGCTCAGACAGACGAGCAGCGGCCGCTGCCCAGGACTGATGTCTGAGACAAACTACGGTCTTTGGGTTCGCAGCTTCGATCCCCAGAGTGGAGAGAAGCAGAGGAAAAACGTCTTGTAGCCAACTAGTAGTTGAATGTC
>CAAKHB010003492.1:1101-13371 GCA_901007665.1 Aeoliscus strigatus
AGTTCAAATATGCACACACACACACACACACACACACACACACACACACACACACACACACATACACATACACACACACACCCTCCGATACACAAACATGCACATTGTTACTGCAAGTTACTGAGAGCAAATGGGGTAGAGTTATTTCCATAAAGGGTCTCAGTGGGTCTCAGCAATTTCTCGTCCCGCCGACTGGGAGCGATTTAGTGAAACACACATTGGTGTATTAGTAACTGAAGACGTCTGGGGACAAAGCTGCTCGCTCAAAAACCCGATTCCTCCACTGTGACCTCTGCAGCACGCACAACTGGGACGAGCAGGCACTCTCCGTCGTTTGATGGTTTCATTCATTTCATGGTTTCATTTCATTGACTGGCTACATTTATTCTCATTCTCCCTTTGAATTTCAAGTCTCTTTTTCCAAATCATCTGTCTCTTTTCAGAGGTGCTTTGTCTTTTTTCTCTCAATATATATTGTATTTTTTCCAACTTCCCTGTTCATACTGTCTCAATTCCACCCATATTTCATCCTATTTTTCCACATTTCTCTCACTACAGTTCTCTCTCTTACATCCATCTCTCCTTCTTTCACCCCCCCTCCCCTCCCTCCCTCCCCCCTCCCTCCTTGGCCCCAGGGACGGACTGCTGATAGACTGTGTACACCAGCTGCCCAGGGGCTATTTTTAAGGAGCATTTGTCCTTCTCCTTCCCTCTGGAGACTGACTCAACCCAACAACATCTCATCCGTGCACACTCACATGTGCGCACAAACACACATTGGCATTAACACATGCACTCATTAGCCCGTGAGCATGCATGTCCCACACTTTCCTCCACACACATCCTCCGTCCAAGGGCATTCTGTAAATGTGGGGGCAGCTTGTAGCACTGTAGCCCGCTGCTTAACTGCACAGGAGCCCAGGCGCTGCCTGTCCAGCCTCAGAGGGCTCATAAAGCCATACCCAACACTCTCCCCTGTTCTGCCCCTGGCTCACAATAGTTTGTAAAACAATACTGTAAAACACTGTTGCCGAGAATTGCGTCAGGCTGCTTTCATCATTAAATCCACAGCAGCCAATAGGAGGCCTTTGAATTATGCATACAGGAAGTCAGAAAATTCAAGTTCCGTGGCAGCACGCAAACTGCAGTTTACTAACGCTGATCCATCTGATCCATACAAACATAACACATTTTGCAAAAAGAAGACACATTTACAGAAGATGCCGCTTTCCTGAGAACGAACAAATTGACTGCTCCATGCAAACATTACTGAAATGTGACATTATTCCGTTTGTAACCTTGGTAATAACTGTAAGAGAATTTGTTAACAAGCTTTTAAATTATGCTCAAAGCATAAAATCAAGGCTGTGAACTTTACTTTTGTGTTGTGTTCAACCCTCGCTGCTCAAAGCAAATGTAAAATATAAAATGAATCCTCAAACGACTGCTCCAGCAACCTCGTTAAGGCATTATTTACTTTCATCGTTAGCCAAGGAAGAGGACACTAAAAATCTGTCAGCAGCCTGAAACGCCTGCTCGAGTGTCTGAGCGCTGTTTAATTGTGCCATTTATCAGCCAAAAAAAGGCTCCACACTCATAAATAAACACAATGCCACTGCAAAGGAATTATAAAAATGTCACAGCTTATCCACAAGTGAGGCCAGTGTTGATGCATATTAAGCGATTTAGGCAGTGAAGGAGTGGAGCAAAAAAATATGATGGTTAATTTAAGAGTCATTAAAATTGCATGAATGTGCATTGCGCCTTCTTGGAGTGGGATTTTCTCTGATCAGTGAAGAACAGGGAGAAAGAGCAATACAAGCTGCCACACACTGTGGTCTATAAACTCACTGATTGATCATGGTGGAGCCAAGCAAACCTGAGAGGGAGGCCCGATCAATGTTTTTCAGATTGTGTATTAGTGTGAGCGTGGATGAGTCTGTGAGTGTGTATTAGTGTGGGCGTGTGTGTGCGTGCACGCTGCTTGTATGTGATATTTCTTCTGTGGCCCGTTCGCAGCCATGTGTCTTTCCCTGTGTGTGTGTGTGTGTGTGTGTGTATGTGTGTTTCATGTGTGTGTAAGATTGTGTGCCTACCTCATTTGAGGAAAGACAATGTTCTACATTCCACAGGGGAAAAGAATCATTACTGAAGCAGGAAGTCGAGTCTGGAGGCCACATCTCTGCATGCAGTGTGAACAGATCGAGCTACCTTCTCGCCGAGACGTGCCGCAGAACACACAGTCCACCATTACCTGTGCCCTGCAGTTCAAACCCCACTCCCACCTTCTTGCAGGTGGGAAAACAGGTAAAGATGACAAAAACAAACAAGTTAATTCCAGCAAGGCAGTGGTGAGATGAAGCAGTCATTGCTTCATGCACAAACAAGGCAACTCTGTCAATAATTCTTGTATAAGTAAGGCTTGAGTTGTTGTGCGCTGACATGTAGGTCTAGACAGAAATTTTCCAAGGATGAGCTTCGATACCAGCCACTTTGATACCAGCCGCATGTCTGCTCTGTAGCCCTCTGCTGCCCTCTGTTGGTGACTAGCTCTGCCCCCGGCATTCCCACGCAGTGCAGGTACAGACATAGGGCAGCTGTCTATCACCTAATAACAGGTGTGTGAGTGATTCCTCCCGCTGCCCTTCTCTTTTGTCAATTTCCCTCCTGGCGTAAAGCAGACAAAGTATGGCTGGGTTGATTTCCCTTGTTGCTGACACACACACGTGGTAAGCTTAGCCGCGCAGAAAACTATTGTTCCATCATAATAGATGGCAATCAGAGGTGAGGTCTCCAAAACGCCTGCTGTCACCTGATGCGCCGTCTGTCGGCCCCTCTCATTCTGTTTGTGCAGTGCAGTGGTGATGTACTCGTAGATATATTATGCATTTGACAGTAATTTGTCGTTTTTTCTCTTTTACTCAGAGCCACTAAATTAACGCTGACATATCTGGGTTGCGATAGCTCCGTAACACAATCATTAATGCTTCCATACAGCACTTAATCTCTTTTAGTAACACACACAAATGCCCACACAAAGATTCTAATATCCATCTGCTTCTTTTTAAAAGAGCGTTGCAGCATATGTCCTTGAAGTTATTTCATGCAATTCAGCGGATTTAAAGGCCCTTTTCCTCACCCTGCAGTTTTTGACATTCCTCTAATACCAAACACTTGGTTTCTAGGCCCTGCAGTCATAAAAATGGTTACAGACATCCAGCGTGCTCGCTGTACAGCACAATAGTGTTGATTTTGATTGACACCACGCGTGGTGTGTAGAAAAAATATGAATATTTACAGTATTAGTATTAGTCATGGTGAAAATTCCAGTCACATCACATACATACGCTTAAATCACCCTTGATCTATAAACAGACTGGGAATGAGGAGCCTTGATTGGCTGAGGGAATGATTGACAGCTGAACGAGAGGAACCTTTGAATGTGAAACTCAAAGGAAAGATGGGAAGCGTGTTTGTGCAGGTCCCAAGGGGGGAAAAGCCTGGGTTTCACACACACACACACACACACACACACACACACACACACACACACACACACACACACACACACAGTCGATCTTGCTCTACTTTGGGCTTTGCTCCACATGAAAGCATCAATGCTTCCTGCTGTTTGAGATGAGCAGTGTGTAGAGCTGCAAAAGAACATGCAGCTCTGTATGTGCATCGATGGACAGGTGTGTGAGGAGACCAGGGCGCGTGTGAATGTGTCCATCATGGCCTTTGAGGAATACCTCTCTATCTGACTTTCCTCCTTTCTCATCATCTGTCTCTGTCTTTGTACATTTCTTTTCCTGTCTTTTCTCTCTTTTCTTCCTTCTGTCCCCAGAGTTTACAATCAATGAGTTTCATTCAGCTGCAGTCAAGTAAAACCCAGATCAGTCAAAGTATATATTAAATTTTATTATTATTATTTTTTTGTATTCATTTTTCAAAGTGCATTTTGTTGTAATTTATATCTGTGTCATTCAAACATGAAGAACATTTCTAGACACTTTATCCAAGTGTTGAAACTACACGCAAATGTATAAAAATCACAATTACAAGTTTTAATTACGGTCATATTTCTTTCTGTCAGCTCGCTGGTGACTCATCATTCCCTGCAAACAATTGAGAATAGAAAGTGAACATACACCGTGTTCGACAAATGGCGCTCCGCAAATGTGGAGGCACAGTGCCCTTGACTACTATCCACCCCCCCGACACACACACACACACACACACCCCACCCCTGCTGAATGTAAGTCTTAGCCAATTAACAGTGCCTTCCACTGGGTCTACATGCGCACACGCAAACACACATGCGTGCACACTCACACACACCCAAACCTTGCAGCTCATGGGACTAAACCTCATTAACTGCTCTGAGACAGACACTCTCCCTTTAATCAATCCTTTTCTAAGACGCCGTGCACATGGAGGAAGGATGACAATACAACACACACACACACACACACACATTGCGTTGAGGGAGAGAGGTTTAGATACATTCACACACTGCTTTCCCAGAGAGAAAAACATGGTCATTTGCCAGGGTGATTCAACTCTAAAACACCCTAATTACGTCGACAAAGCCACTTTGTTTTGGTGCTGGATAAAATGCGAATGATTTAGCATATTATTATTATGCCTCTGAAATATTAACCAACCCCGAGGGACTTTATCTGCTCTTTTAAATATATGCAAATTATTTTATTTTGGTTTGGTTTGTTTCCAGTGACTTTTGTGAATTGTGTTTGGATAATTAAATGAGTGCGTGCAGATGTAGAATTGCTGGCAGTGTCTACACAGTGATGATCTGCCAGATTAGCATACAAATTAGGGAATGTTGCGCCTCGACTGCTAATCGACTAACTTTTGTTTTCACTTCAACCTTGACCTATTTGAAACATCCGCCCAGTGTCTGGCCTTGGAGTGGAAATGTAAACACTGTTTGGCAGCTTTTAATTGATAAGACTCATTTGATAATGTCCTTCATTCCAAACACATTTCTCTTGTGTCAGGTTCTTTCAATTTTGACTGCCCTCCTGGTGCATTCTCATGCTGCACGGCAGGATTGATGGGATACTGCTACAACAAGCCATGTGTTCCCGCACTGACTTGGCACGCTTCGTATCGCTAAACCAGCAGCTCCAACTCTAGCTTTCTTCTGTGTGAGCTTTCTCTGAAATCAGTGGTTATCAAAACAGGGTCAGTGAGTCATTGACGGGGTGTTATGAAACAATAAATTGGAAAACTGAGTTGCATCACTGAAAGACTTCCTGTGTGGTTCAGTTAATTGTTTTACATATGTTAACCCTACAACCTGCAGAGAGAATTTGGGAGGAATTCTCTGTTTTGCAATGAGAATCAGGGCTACTGCAGGCACATTTCTTTGTACAAATTTGCAGGAAATGATTCTGGAAATGATGCACTGCCACATCACTCGAAGTGTTAAGTTTCGTTTTACGCAGAAAAATGTCAAAACTGTAGAGGGAAGAAAGGCCCAGAATCAAAGACGCTGTGTGCTGACAAGTGATGGAAAAAGAAGGCTATAAGGAAAAACTCGCACACTATATGAGATATTGTGCTTAATTACATGATAATATATAGTATTTCTGTTGATCGTTGGGAAACAGGTCTTTCAAAATTTCAAATGACAGTATATGCAAAAGCTACATTTGGATTAAAAAAGGGAATCCCTGTCTTGAATCACATAATGTGCCAGGAACAGATAATGTGTGGATCACCAGTATTTCTGCTCCATCTTACTTCACCGATTGCCATGTGAATGTCTGATGATGCTTCAAACAGTCATTTTCCTAACATGGGATAATTTGATTCTGTCACTCCAACAACGGCACAAACAAATTGCCTTTGTAATTTATTGTGCCAATAACAGCAAAAAACAGATGTGGTAATGGTGCTTTGGCTTTCCAACCTACCATTTATATGAACTTAAACCACACTGAGTAGTATCATTAACAGGCATTAAGTCCAACAACCAATCTTGCATTTATTACAAGCATTGTTAGTGTCCAAACATGCGTAATTGTGGTTTGGCAAAGTGGTGATCTTCAGGATATGTCAACCCCCTGTTGGGTTTCTTTTTTTTCTACTTCCCTGAAGTTTTTCCACAGATTTCGTCTCTGCTTATCATTTCCTGTGTGGGGGTTCAACTGTGGCCACAGTATCATTACTGTCCTTCACTCACCTACAGTATCTTACTGGCCCTTTTCCTGCGCTCCTCCTGTACTGTGCGTCTCCCTTCACCAGTATGCCCTCTAAAACCCTCTGCTCTGTCCCATTTCTCCCATCGCCTCGGGTCCCTTTTGACACCTCTGGCATGTTAATGGGCCAATCAGAGCCACTGTCCTTGAGACACTTGTCCTCACTTTGGCTCATTTTCATACCACCCTTCTCTCTCTCAGATTTACAACCTCTACTGCTTACAGCTCCAGATGTTTTGTTCTGTTTTTTACTCTCTGTAATTGCTAATTCAATCTGGTAGTAAAGAAGCAGATGCTCTCCGGACTTGAGCATATACCTGCATGAGTGTGGGCATGTGTGTGCGTGTGTGCACAAAGCAACAGGATTAACTAACACCCGTAACTCGTAAATATAATCCTTTCACAACTACACAAGCTCATTCCCTCATGTAGTGAAACAAGACAACGACAGTTTTAACTTACAAAGAATTGCTCACAGGCATCAACTTCCATTATACACTGCATAACTGTCACCGTTAAATCACTGGTGCTGAGGTTTGCTGGTTTGGTGGTACTGACAGTTGACATTGGAGGACTACACTGTGGTGGCAGCCTCTCTCATCCACCTCCTTGCACATTTTTTTTAATCATCTTCCATCCTTTTTCTCACCAGTGGCAAGCCAGCCCAGTTTATAGAGAAAAATAAACAGACTGGTTATCCGCAGGAATGTGAATGCTACTTTAGTCCCATTAGGAACATCTGTGCGTGCAGTTTCAGATCACAGCAGGCCTGTGTGTGTGTGACTTTGAACATGTGACAAGTGGATTCATTGTTATAGGATATTCAGTACTGACATACTGTGCCAGATATGCTCTGTGCAATTGTTCACATCTACACAGTGCACACGTAATTACTTATATGAGAGCTTACACACAAAGAAACACACACATCAGTCCATGGCCCCACACATGCACCATAGCAGACCTGTCATATGTCATGGAGACAGGGGTCAGATACCGAGTGATGTGTGTGGGGGTTATATCGCTTGGGAAAAGGACTAAAGATCTTACCGGGGCTGCACGCGGGCCAACAATAACAGCCTGAAATACAACAGAGGGAGGAACAGTCACAGTGACAGGAGGAAAGCTGAGCCCCACTGAGTGACTGCGCAGAACCACTTCTGCAGGCGTGGAGATGAGCAGGATTCTCACAAGCTCAGAGTTTTAAAAAGATTGGAACACACACGTTTGTGAGGAATATCAGAGTAGAGGCTGCATCTTTTTTTTTTGTTTTGTTTTCTTTGTGCACATTCCCAAGTTGAGATGATGTTCTGACATCTTTCATGGGAACCTTTGCCATCTAAATACACAGCCCACACCTCCAGCTGCTGTACCGACGTGCACACCAGCTCCTCTATGTACACACAGAGTAAGCACATTCAACACTTTGCATTACTGTCCGGAATCGGAAAAGTCAGAGTGCCCCCTAGTGTTGCATTTATTGTAAATACATGATGTATTTTGAATCTCCTGAAACTTTGAAGTTGCTGGTAACAACTTGGCCTCGACTGCAAATGAAGATGATGAATGAAATGTGGTTGTAAAATAAATAAGACAGAGGTTGGGTTTCAGTATTTTTGTCTCAATCTTTCTTAATCAAAACACTCCAAAAACACATAAAAGTCTGTTTTGACCACATTGTAATACTTGTTGAGAACAGGTTTAACACAATAATGCCATTCTTCCCAAGACTGAACACATGCATCATGCACATCAATATATAGAATCCTGATCTTTGAGGACACCGCAGCTTTTCAATCAAATCTTTGATTGAATACATTGCTATCCTCAGCCCTCACACACTCACAAACACGCACACATTGTTGACAGAGACTATCTTGAGCAACATCATTTACCACTTAGCCCCTCCCTAAGGACCGTGCCATTCGTAATGCGTGGCAGATAGGTTGATAGCTCTGGCTTCTGTCGAGAAGTGCATGTCAATCAACAGATCGCGTCAACGTCACTGAGGCAAAGTGTTTCTGAAAGTTCTTTTTTACTGAGTGCCTTCTCTACCGACCCTCGACTAACTCACACACACGCACGAAAACGCATTCACACATGCACAAACATACACACAGCCATTTCCATCACAGCAATCACTTCACCCAGAGTTCTCCTCTTTGGACGTGTAACAGTAATTGAGGTTGCTCCCTTGGGTGCAGTGCATTCTGGGCCGTTAAGTGCTGTTTCTTGTTTTTTTTTCTTCAAATGGGTTGTATTTTGGCTATTGTGTTGTTTCCTTCTGCTCTCCAAAGCCATGGGCCGTTTGACACGTATTATTAGGGAATAGGGACCTCGTTGGATGTAGGCCATCTGAGGGACTTTTGCTCATCGCATTATCAATCAATACAACAAAGAGTCTTAACATGTTTTTGTATGTGGCAAGTCAGGAGAAATCAGAAAAACAACCCAGAAGGCAACTGCAATTCTGACTTCACTAACCCTCTTGTCTTCCAACAGCTTCTTATATCAATCGGACAGCGTCCATATATAAAATGAGACCCAAGTCAGTCAAGGGTGTTCCATTGCTCTGCTGACCCCACTGCTCATCACATCAGGCCTTGGCGTTAGTATACTTCTGTGACCTTTCTGTGTGTTGATGACGTTGTCCGTCCAGAAGAGGGAGTGATTGATCTGGATTGACACAAACAGCCAGTGTCCTCCCCAGCCTGTCACACAGCATCACTGGGTCATTGTAGCATGCTTGAATGCCAGATGAGGAGGGACTGGGTGCACTGACCTGCTCAATGTGATGGAGGCTGCAGTTTTGGGTTGGATAGAGCAATTGAACTGATGAGAAAGGTTTTAGTTTTACAGTAGTAGTCTGTGAACGTCCAAAGTACACTAAAAACAGTATAGACACATGTCTATACTGTGTCAAATAAATATATACAGTGTTGGGGGTAACTAGTTACGTCATGTAATTACAAAATAAACATGTAATCAGTCACATTACTGGAGAATAATCTGCAATTTATTTCAGTTACTTGTTGAAATATTCATTACAATTTTATTTATTACAATTTCTGCAAAAAACACATTTAATAATTTCCTTCTGCGGTTATTGCAGTTTGTTCTGATTTGCTGCTGTAAGTTAAAACACTGACACATCTCAGTATTTGAAACAGTTGAGAGTATTTAGAAAACAAATGAAAAGACATTAGTTATATTAATTTGATAAAGTCATTGAAATAGTTGCACTTTAAATACTTTTTTTTATTTTAACTTTCCCAACACTACGAATATTTCTCTACATATACCTATATGAAAATATGTCTTCTACATGCGATGTATATATTCTTGCTTGTGCAGGGCAATACAAAATATTCTATGTAGTTTTGTGTGTGTGTGTGTGGGGGGGGGGATCACTCCTGATCAAAAAATTACAATAATTTCCATTTTGCCAAATCCAATGCAACCTCAGTGACGCAAGGACAAAAACAACTGCTCTGGCAGTTGGATCATCTGTTTCAATAATGTTCAGTTCTTTACCTGCGCTGTTGCTTTACGTCGTTGTGATGACGTTTCCCGTACTAACGTAACCTTTCCTGTTTGCCTGCTGGTGCGTTTGCGCCTCCTGTCTTGAAAGCGAGGTGAAGAAGGGTTTACTTTCCACGGTTCAAGGTTTGGTTTCGGTGTTCCGTCAACAGTTAAAGCGACTTGCCGAGGCAGAAAGCTTCGTTTCACAGAGCCAAGATGTTGAACATGTGGAAGGTCAGGGAGTTGGTGGACAAAGCGTAAGTATCAGCGAGCCACGTAGCGTGCAAATGGTGGTATTTGTGTTTGAAGTTTACCTGTTTGAAAGAGACACGTATCAAAAACTTTTGACGTCACGTCACTCTAACAAGTTGGCTAGCATGTATGCTACGGGCGAGTTAGTTCGCGGACTTGGACAAATACCATTTCCTCCTACTACGAGTGCTCTCTCGTTGTGACTGTTGTTTTATAATGTCTCTTGTGAGATAACGTTTGCACTGTTAAGACATGACTAAGCGTCATATGTGCGTTTTGTCCGTCAAGTCAAGCTAGCTCTCTTAGCTTAAAAGCTAATTGTGTAGCCTGCTGGCTACGTAGCTAGCCGACCGGGCTAGCCAGCTAGGCTAGTTTGACAGCTTCAGGGTTGAATAATTTAGAGGGAATGATTTTGACGTTATACGCCAAGGCAAACAACCTACGGACATTGTTTGTCGACCATCGTTTCACGACTTATTACGCAGTAAAATAAACGAATCTCCTTTCAGGACGGCTCAGATACTTTTATCGAAGTTTAGTCCCTCTCCAATGGGAGCTAACGTTACTGTAACCTATGGCAGTTGTATGACACCAATAAACAAAGGGTGCGTGTACTTTATGACCAACAGTTATCAAACAAGTACAGAAAGACATGTATGTACCTGTCTATTATCAAATTATTTGGCAGGCTGCTCAGTGGTAGGTCAAAGGTAAATATTAGAAAGAAAGGTATTTATACTGCAGTCTTTGCATTGTTTAATGGCAGTGGAGGTTCAGCTCTGTATGACCAGCAGTAATTGGTTGATGGAAGTAATTTACCATTTGTTGTCAGACCTGCTTTAACACCTGCAGTTGATATATGATCACATTCCCACATGAACAAGTTTTATGTCTGCATCACAGGAGCTGTAAGTTGTTGAAAGTAGTAAAACATGCTGCCTTTTACTGTGATGTTACTGTGAGACTGAGCCAAAGATTTAGCTTCAAATGATCAATTTATGATTCATAGTCAGGCAGCAGTATATTTATTTTTAAATTCAAGAATTAATCTATGCAGAATGTGTTTGTCTTCATGAAAAGTGACATCCATAACAGGTTGTTTGCGTAGCACAGAAGAGACAAATACAATATAACAACAACACATACAAAGAAGCCTGGTTATATTTTTGCATTAACACCTACAAATTAATCATTCGTTAACCACCTGAGACATGCACAGTGAAGAGGAGGCATGAGTTATAGCTGTGTGGATGTACAAGCGTTTAGATTGTTTAGATTGACATTTCACCAGGGTATGAGATTTTGGCAGTTTTCATTTTTCAGTGCTGAGACTCATGCCTTCAGAATATCTAAGTACACAACAATAGTGTTAGAAGCTAGACTTTAAAAGTTACACTTAGAATCATTTGTAACTACAACTGACACGCCACATATGCCAAACGGAAATCTGTGTGACAATGTGTCACTGTGAGATAGTATCACAACTTCTGTTTTCTATGGCTAATATCAAGGACAAGCCACCAAAGCAATAAAATATTGCTACAGCTTTACATCTCAGTGTGTGTCTTCTGCCTTCCTTACAAACATGACCTGTTGTGCAATATCCTACAATGTAGCTACAGAGACAAACCACAATCAGTCACTGAAAGAGCAAAATGTAATTGTTTTAATGAAGCCAACATTCCCAAACTAGGTCTATTTAATGAGAAAACCCATCAGAATTATACATAGAAAATGTTGATGTCTGACAAATAAGTTAATGTACAATTGGAAAAATAAGAAGAAATCCTATGTGTTATCAAAGAAAGAAAATTATCAATAGTTAGACATGCAGTATAAATGGGTAACAAAACTAAACCTGCAATGAGACAAGATTTACCAGAGAAAAGTACAAGATGATGTTTACATGAGAGTAGTCATTATTATGTAAAAATTGCACTGATGAGATAAACCTGAGCTAGATGATGATATTGCACACACTGGCAATGAACTTTCAGTCCTTGTTCACATAAATGAACACTGAACATAAGATCAGCAGTGTTTTCTGACTGTAGGCAAATATGAAATAGCATTTGGAACAGTAAAGTAAAAATTTTTTTTCTAGCTCATTTATATTTTTTATGCAAAGAACACAATGTACTGTGTCACCTAACCCTGTAACTTGAAGTAATAATACAGCCTGTCTCCACAACCACACTGAGGGAGTTTCTCTGTATAGTGCACCATCAAATCAATGCCGCTCTTTCAGGCTCTGTGCTTTATTGCTGAC
>CAAKHB010003492.1:13413-24101 GCA_901007665.1 Aeoliscus strigatus
TGTATTCTACTCTAGATGTACTTTGTTCATCTCAGCTAACTGTGTGTGTGTGTGTGTGTGTGTGTGTGTGTGTGTGTGTGTGTGTGTGTGTGTGTGTGTTGGGGGGGGGTCCTCTACAGGGAGCATTCCAACCAAGTTTTCTTTTTTTTGTTTTTTTTAATTGTTTCATTTTAACTGTTGGATGGATGGAACTCCAATGGCTTGATTTTTAACAGAATCGTCCATAATGATAATTTATTTGTTTACTAATTCAAGAGTCTACTACGTCTTTTTAAATGTCACAGCAAGATTTGCCTGACTGATGTGATGATGTTGAGGTTCCTATAGAGCCACATATTTTCACTTGTTTGTACAGTCCTGTGAATGTCACTAGGCAAGAGCTGGTACATACAAGAATATCTAGTTTTCTAGTTGCAATTCAGGAAATACAGGAACACTTCACGTAGGAATAACTTATGACGCACTGTTTGTTTTTCTTTATCATACTATACAGGACAAATGTAGTGATGAACTACTCGGAGGTGGAGTCCAAAGTCAGAGAGGCCACCAATGACGACCCCTGGGGACCATCAGGACAGCTGATGAGTGAAATTTCAAGGTAGCGCACACACAGTTCCGATATGTCCTACTGAAAAATATGTTGAATGAAATTCACCTGCTCAAAGACTTTTCCAAAAACATTTGGGATGATAAGGAAATCTGTTTTGAATTACAGATCCTATCGGAAACACAAAAAAACTAGGATCTGATGTTTAGGTTCTAACTCCACGGTTTCTCTAAGTTCCAGGAAGGCCGTCTGCAGGAACTCTGGTTGAATCGACTGACTGAAACTTAAATTCCTAATCTTGTCACAATGAAAAGAAAGGAAACACAGATCTTATTCTTTCTGCTTTGAGAGTAAATCTTTGACTTCAGCTTTTCTCTGTGTCCGTTTTATTCTCCATAGCTGCACACATTAGTGGGCAATTTTACATTAGTAAAATTGTTCACATGTTGTTTGCAGTTCTTCAGAAACAGGAAACACAAGTGTTACAGGATGCTGGTCGTTCTCCTTGCGTATGTTCAAGATGCTATTTGGTTTCAAAGCAGTCGTTGATTTCAGTGAAGTCAGCAAAGGGCGAAGTAATAGAATTATTGTATGTTTTGCTGTCAACATTTGAAAAAACAACAGTATTCTCCATTTGGTGTCTCTGTGAATGTTTGTGATCAGAGCCACCTTCATGTATGAGCAGTTTCCAGAGGTGATGAACATGCTGTGGGCTCGAATGCTGAGGGACAACAAGAAGAACTGGAGAAGAGTCTACAAGGTCTGCTCAATCCATCAATCATTATCTGCTATTTAACCAAAACTCATAGAGATTTAAAACTCCATATTAAAGGGTAACCTGGTCAAGAGGGCAGCACAAAAATCTGAGCAGTTACAGCAAAACACAAATAAAATGCGGTAACATACTGTAATGGTGGGAGCACATGACTCCACAGTGCAATCATCCAATTGAACTCTTTTCCTTGTCTTTTATAATTGACTTCAATTCCCCCAAAGTTACAAGATGTGTCAATTTCAAGTCCCTTTGCACCTCATTTCAGGTTGACAGGGCATGACATTCTTTTAATTCTTTTAATTTCTTTTAACATTCCAAGTGTAAAATATTATAAAGCCATGAGTCATGAAGGCTTCCGTATGTCATTTGAATCGTCTCTCAATGTCACTTCACACTTAATTGAAACGTGAGGGTGTTATGATGTGATGTATATTTGTTTTATTTTTTCATAGACATAAAATGAAAACATTAGACATTTTTCATGGTTTCTGAGAACAATTGGTGAATTGTACAAGATTCCACAGCAGCCACCACTCTAGCGGTTTTCTAACTGCTGTCGTATGTTTTTACACCACGTGCAGTCCCTGCTGCTGCTGGCTCATCTAGTCAGGAACGGATCAGAGAGAGTCGTCACCAGTGCGCGCGAACATCTCTATGACCTACGATCATTGGAGAGCTACCACTTTGTAGGTAAGGCTTCATACAAAAGGCCCTTCAATCCATCATCACTCTGATTTGCACGTTGTGCGTTGATTAGGTGAGGCTCTCTGTGGGCAGAATGTTAATTAACAAAAGCAGCTTCCATGTGAACTGTAATGAAAGGAGGAGGGTTTTAATCTGTTAATTCCTGAAATCCTTAACCCCTAACCTACGCACGCGCCGCCCTAAAGCTGCTTTAATTACACTCAACCACTTATGTATTTTAGGCTTGTTTCCTGTCGTTTGTGTGCACGTGCATGCCAGCGTGTGTCCATGTACTCAGACTCCTTAAGCAGCACAAGTAATTTACACATGCTCTTCAAAACGAATGTGTGTGCATAGATGAGAATGGGAAGGACCAAGGAGTTAACGTCCGTCAGAAAGTGAAGGAGATGGTGGACTTTGTCCAGGATGATGAGCGGCTGAGGGAAGAAAGGAAAAAGGCAAAGAAGAACAAAGACAAATACATTGGTGTCTCCTCCGACAGTATGGGATACAGAAGTTACTGTAAGTCCACAGCTTCTAGCCCATGTAAACTAACCTCAGTTCACTTGACTAAAACATCATTTTGACTTCTTTCCCTCCAGCTGGGGACAGGTATGACTCCAAAGATAGCCGGGAACGGTGGGATGATGACTGGGAGAGGAAAGGGCAGTTCCCCTTCAGCGAGAAGTTGGGAGAGATCAGTGACAAGATCGGCAGCACAATTGACGATACCATCAGCAGGTTTAGAAAGAAGGAGAGAGACGACTCGCCAGACAGATTTAGGTAAGAGTAGTTCTCTTATTGTGACGGTGCCGCTAATGGTCATCCAGAGAAAGAAAAAGGTACAACTGATGGAGACATTTCATTCAGAATAATTTTCCACAGTGACAATGAGGAGGAGAGAAGTCGCTCATCTCAAAACGGTAAATCAGGTAAAGAGTTCAAAGACGAAGAAGAGACTGTTACTACCAAGAGTGTGCACATAGTCCAAGCAACAGAGACAACAGCAACACGTAAGAGAGGCGGCGTCCCATCAAGGAAAGTAGATTTGGGAGCAGCAGCCCAATACACGGGAGACCAGAGCCCAGCCTCCGTCACTAAACAGGTACCGCTGGGTGGAGCATAGATGATGACGATGTAGGGGCTTTTTCCTGATTGTTTGATTGTATTCTGGTTCTCTCATCCAGCCCCAGTCAGCTGCCCCTCAGCCCTCCAGCACCGGCCTAGTTGACCTACTAATGGGGGATTCGACACCTAGCCAGCCAGCTGCCACAGGTATTACAGGTATTATATTATATGTAGCTCAGTGCAGAGCCTTTAAATCTCCAGAAGAAACGACGAGTTACGATTGTAACTGCGGTTCTATGAGTCCCGGATGACCGCCAGAGGCGGTGCATAAGCACTGGATATGTTCGTCGCGCAAGCGCATGTCGAGTTTGAATATCAACAATGTCACTCTTGACCGCTGCGTGGACTCCGGGAGGCCATATATGCCGGTGTCAACAGGAGATCAGCTCCTTCATTTCCTCACATCAACGCGAGGATTCCGAGTGACCAGGGACTCTGACGGTCATCAGGAACTAATCGAACCGCAGTTACAATCGTAACTCGTCGTTCTATTTCGTCCCTCCTGACCGCCAGAGGCAGTGCATAAGCACTGGATGACACATACCAACAATGTCATGATCGTGCACCGCACCGCGTCAGAACAGGCAGTCAGGAGTGGATCAGGCCCTGTAGCGGCCAGACCCAGAGTCGGAGACAGCAGGGATCGGGGTGCCAGATGTGGCCCCCCAGCTGTGATTGTAGGTCCTTCCTTGCTGGGAGTCGCCATGGCGAGCTGCAGCAGAGCCCCTGCAGGAGAGGAAACCAGGGCTTCCCCGGCCAGAACGGGGCCACCAGCAGGAGCTGGTGGCTGCGTTGGAGGACCCGCCGCATCCCGTCCCAGAGGGCCGTCCTCCTCTGTCCAAGAGAACTAAAGGGGACAGTGCGTGTAGTCCCTCGTGGCGAAGAGATCCACTTCCGCCCTGCCATAGACGCTCCATATCTTCTCCACGACGTCGGGGTGGAGCCTCCATTCGCCCGGACGAGGCTTGTGGCGGGAGAGGAAGTCTGCTGTCTGATTGTGGTGGCCGGGTAGCCACACGGCACGAAGGTTGGAGAGATATTTGGCAGCCCACATCAGAAGTCGATCGGACAGCCACAGCAGGCGCACTGATTTGGTGCCGCCCTGGTGGTTGATCTGGGAGACCACAGCCTTGTTGTCTGAGCGCACTAGCACATGCGTTCCATGTAGGTGGGGCAGAAAACTTAGGAAAGCGAGGTGGACAGCCTTGAGTTATAGCACAGTGATGTGGGATGCGCTGTCCGTGAGGGACCAGTCCCCACGGGGTGATCTGCAGCGCCAAACCACGCCCCAGCTTTAGCGGGACGCGTCTGTGACAGTTTCCCGGAAGGAGGGGACGGTGCCCACGGGCACCCCGCCCCGCAGAAAAGCCCGAGACCTCGAGGGCGCCAACGCTCGGGTGCACTGCGACGACGTCATAATCAGTCTGCGCCTATCTAACTTGGGGTCCAGATGAAGGCTGGATAGCCACATCTGGAGTGGGCGCAGTTGCAGGAGGCTGCAAGGAAGGAGGAACAGCGATAGCGGCAAATGACTGCCCCGCTTGAAGCGTGGGTACGCGGCGGTTGGACAGGTAGGCCCTCATGGACACAGAGTCCAGAACCAGGCCCAGGTAAGACGCTCGCTGCATGGGGGTCAGACAGCTCTTTGTCATGTAACCTAAGCTTAGTTCCACCACGGCTGCTCCTGCAGCACTGCGGGAGGGAGGGAATGCGGCCAACTTGTTGAGGCGGCTCAGCCTGGCTAACCTCATCGCCCTGGACATGACGTTGCAGTTCACACAGGCTGAGTCCGTAAGGGCGTCCCGGAGGTGGTCAACACCGAGGCAGTCCGGACACAGAGCGTGGCCGTCGTCCGGGTGGAGAAGTTCCATACAGTCAGCGCAGCAGGGCTCCAGCCCACACGGCGGTTCCATAAGCCTGCAGTTCAGTTGGGCTAACCGCCGACCAACTGTGAAAGCTACTCCGTCCGGTGCACTCTTTTTTTCCCCTGAAAACGGGAGAGGGTGCCAAGTGCAGCCGTCACCAATCAGGCGCAGAGAGCAGCCGTCACCAGATCAGCCGAATGGACAATCCGATAGATTGCCGGCTCCGGAAGCGCACAGTTGGCGCGGAGTGGGCAGGATAACGGGAGTGGGCACGATAACGTCTGGTGACGGCTGCGCTCCAGCTGAATGAACAATCCAACAGATCGCAGGTTCGACCCCTGTGTCCCTTAACCTTCGTGGAAGTGCACGTCGTCCGGTCCTTGTTTTAGGAGAGAAAACAGTAGTAACCTGCTCCAGCAGCGGCGGTTACGGCAACAACTGGCAGCCAAGCCGCACAGAGCATCAACAATGGAAAAAACTGTTCACATGCTGGCCACAGCCCCTAGGAGGACGAGCGAAAGCCCGTTACTCCAGACATAGAGGCACAGGGCCGCACTCAGCCAGAAGAACAAGACCGTACTTACCAGAGTACTTACGTGCGACTCGATGCGTGATCGTGAAAAGAAAGAAGGAGCTGATCTCCTGCTGACACCGCCATGTATGGCCTCCCTGAGTCCACGCAGGGGTCACGACTGACATTGTTGATATTCATACTCGACATGCGCTTGCGCGACGGACATATCCAGTACTTTTGCACCGCCTCTGGCGGTCAGGAGGGACGAAATAGAACAATAGTTATTCAGTCGACAATCACTAATTGTACATGTTTGCTATAAATGTTGCACATGATCTCCTAACAAATTAGCCACATCTAAATCCAGGAGGTACTGAGCTATATTTGATGTCTCAGACAGCTCCAAGGCGACCGCAGGACTCAAGTCTGTTTGGAATCACAGTGCCCAGCTGCTTGTGCTAGTTCAGATTTGGGAGACAGCCAGGGAAGGAGTTGATGTATAGGAACTAAGTGCACCAGATGTTTTTGGAGTTGTCCCTGGTGAATGGAGATAGCGGTAGGACTAAACAGATGTTTGGTGGTCTTGGGTCGTCTCCACCCATTCACTGCCACCACCCCACCTACACGTCTGACACTGAAGGAATGTTAACTATGGCAGACAGGTGCCGCAATCTCTTTAAAATTGACCCATTTATGGACGTTTGTCATTGCAGATCTGATTGGTGGATTTGCAGACTTCTCTTCATCTGCTGCGTCCGCTGGCCTTTCCCAAGGATCCGGTATTTTTTTTTTTCCCCCCCGTGTGTGTGCATGTGTGCATTGTGCTGTCGTAGCCATACTGCTAGAATATTCAGAGGGATGCTGTGAGGGAGCCCTGGCCATATGGAGCCTGCTACCTGCTCTGCATAACAAGAACAGACACATATCAACTCCTGTTATGGATGACAAGGAGACAGGGACGGAGGAAGAAGCAGGTGGGGGTTGAGGAGATTGGTGGTGAATGGGCGGTGGAGCAGTTGAATGAAACGTTAAAACATGTCAGCGTTGGTCTCTGACCCTTGGTGGTTGGCCTCTCTGCAGACACAACTGGTTTTGTTGCTCTGACAGGTTCAAATTTGCACTTGTGATGGTTGTAATTATTTACCCAGCTGACACCACCAACAGAAAACGGACATTCATGCAGCTACCTGTTTCCACCTAGCTCCTGCAGCATCAGGCCCGAGCAGCAACGGAGACTTCGGAGAGTGGAATGCATTCCCTGGAGGCCAGATGCCAGCATCTGCTCAGTCTGTGGACACCAGTGGAAATGACCTTTTTGGAGCCATGACAGCAGGTGCTACCATTGCCCCTGCCCCTGCTCCCGCTGCAGGCTCTGCCTCTTCCTCAGCAGACCTGTTTGACTTGATGGGGCCAACTCAGTCCGTCACCTTGTCCCAGAGCCTCAACTTTAGCATGACCAGCACACAGAGCTTGAGTACAGTCCTGCCACAGTCTCGGTCGCAGGTATGCATGATTGCACTTCTACACACTTGCATACTTTGTTAATAATTCAGTAATATATGTATCATTATGGCATAACAGCTTCATACAGCTCATCAGGAGGGAAATATACTTGAGCTCGTCATGTATATAGCAACAGAGTCTACGTAAATAAGAGTTAAGTCAGTGTTCATCCACACGTAGGTGTGTGTTAAACAGTTTTAACCTTCAGGGGTCCCTTTAGAGAAATAACGTTCAGGACCCTTTGTCCAAAAATGTACCGGCAAAATCAAACTGCTGTAAAATCATCATCATCAACAACATTGATTTCATTGCATTCATATTTTTTATGTGGTTTATAGATTTACAATTTTGACGACACTTAGGACCCTTGGTACAAAAATGTACTGGCAAACTCAAACTGCTGTAAAATCATCACAAATCAATACGTTTTTCTGCTCTTTTGCATATATCCTCAGCCAGCTCTGCTGTGTTCAAAAGTACCAAAAGTTCCAGAATTTTCAGGATTTTAACCCCTTAAATGCTTTCAATATGCGATGCCAATTGATTCATGAAAAAAATGTCACAAAATGTGAAATATTTCCTAGATAATACATGGTCGAAGGTTGTGGCTTTGCTTTATATCTGAGGCATGGATATGTCAAAGATTAGCAACAGCACTGATTTCATTGCATTAGTAGTTTTTCTGTAGTCAGGAGGACTCTTTGGACCCTCGCGGCCAAATGAGACCCACTTTCCCCATTGACTTTCATTGAAAACACATTTTCTAATCTCACTAATGCTGTATTCTGTAATGTCAGCACTGTCTTTGAAACAAAACAATTGACCTATACTACCACTATACCACAGATTCAAGCTTTTTATTCTTGTCCAATGCATAAAATGTCACAGTGAACATGAACGGTGGTGTATGTGTGTGCGTGCCTGTGTGCATGCGTGCATGTGTTGAGACACTATGTCCGGGGTGAATACAGTGTCTTTGAATTAAACAGAGATGTAAGAACCTAAGGTCAGGTTATGGCCACCTGCCCATTGTAAATTCAAAGACATTGTTGATGTTATTATGGAGTAAACAAGAAGTGCAGGTATGTTTTGGCACCTGGCTGCTCTCACTTCAGTTTTACCCTCACAGCTTTAGTGAGGGCTCATTAGTGAAAGAGAAGGAAAAGGAGCAAGAACAGGTATGAAGCGATTTTATACTTCAGAAGCCTTGGAGATGGTGATGGAGCGTACAGCTACGGAGCTGGAAGAATCGTCTAAGGATTCAACAAGTTCTGAGGGAGAGTCTGATGAGGAATCATCTGCATTGTTGGAGTCATCCAGTACAGTCAGTGTCTCTGACACCTCTGAAGATGATATTGCAGATCCTGCCTATCTTCCATCGTCTAGCTGTGAGTGGAGAGCAAGAAATGGACAAGTCTTGTTGTCATCTCATGCTGAGACGCAGCATCATCTTCAGGTACCCACAGGTATGGGTCCAGGGCCCTCACAATATGATCTGATCGCCTCGCCTGCACCTTTTTCACTTCCAACATAAACTTAATGCTGTCAGGACCGACAAAAAGGTCCAAAGAGTGGGCCATGGAACCCAAGGTCAGGAGCTAGAAGTGTCAGAGACACTGACTGTACTGGATGACTACAGCACTGCAGGTAACTCTACATCAGACCCCCCCTCAGAGCGTGTTGCATCCTCAGATGAGTCTTCTAGCTCCATAGCTGGCTCCATCACCATCTTCATGGCTTCCAAAGTATTGAATCATTTCATATCTGTTCTTGCTCCTTCTCCTTCTCTTTCCACTAATGAGCCCTCACCAAAGCTGTGAGGGTAAAACTGCAGCCAGGAGTCAAAACACACCTGCACTACACTTGAGGTGTAGCAGCAGTATAGTTCACTTGTTTAGATCCAAATCCAGTGCTGACATCACCAAATGCCGCTTTATTTTCTTGTATTTGTCAGTGAGAGTAGAAAATGTGTTTTCAATGAAAGTCGATGGGAAAGTGGGCCTCATTTTGGCTGTGAGGGTCATCAAAGTCCTGTCTGCACAAAAACTACTAATGCAAGGAAATCAGTGCTGGTGCTAATCTTTGATATATCTATGCCTCAGATATAAAACAAAGCCACAACCTTCCAACATGTATTATCGAGAACATATTTCATATTTTGTGTTGTTTTTTTCATAAATCAATTAGCATCACATATTGAAACTGGGATTTAAAGGGTTAAAATCCTGAAAATCATTGAACTTTTGGTACTTTTGAGTAGAGCTGGACTGGGTGAAGAGATTTAAAGAAGAAAGTAGAAAAAATATTGATTTGTGATGGTTTTATAGCAGGTCGATTTTGCCGGTACAATTTTGTACCAAGGGTCCTATATCTAGGTTGTGTGTAGTTTACAAAAAAAGTGACAGTGACAGTGACAGCATGCATTCAAGCTGGCATTTAAGGGGTTCTGGAACTTTTGGTACTTTTGAACACAGCAGAGCTGGCTTAAGATATATGCAAAAAAGCAGAAAGAAATATTGATCTGTGGTGATTTTATAGCAGTTGGATTTTGCCGGTACATTTTTGGTCCAAAGGGTCCTAAGTGTAGTCAAAATATTCTATGAGTGTATGATAGAACTTGGAAATTACATTAGACATTAGATTATAAAAATATGACAAACAAAGCAGCCTGATGTGAAGTGGAATCCTATACTCTCCAAACAAGTTGAAAGAAATGTTTTTCTCATCCATTTTGCTTGTTTTTTGTGAAAATCTGCAGTTGTTTTTAACGCTGACAGCTGCTGTTTAATGTCGCCAGGTTGTACTGCTGATGGACATAAGCATGAGCCTACTACGTGTGCCCAAAGCCGTTTTAACGCATGGCTGCCAGCCAATCAACAAACAGCATTCACAATGGCTATGGTTTAGACAGTATTATGAGACCTTTGATGAACCAAATGTTTAGAAAGGATATTATGCTGTATATTTTGTTATATTGTATAAGCTTTAAATCTATAATCTATAAATTTATGTGCATAAATGAAAGGGAGACCAGTGGAAGAGTGAGGTTACAGGGAGCAGAGGTGGTGAAGGTGTAGGAGTTTAAGTACTTAGGATCAACAGTGCAGAGTAGTGGAGACTGTGGAAGAGAAGTGAAGAATAGGGTGCAGGCAGGGTGGAACAGCAGGAGAAAAATGTCAGGAGTATTTGTGATAGAAGAGTTTCAGCTAAGGTGAAGGGAAAGGTTTACAGGACTGTGGTTAGACCAGCTATGATGTATGGTTTAGAGACACTAGCGATAGGCAGAAGACAGGAGGCAGAGCTGGAGGTGGCAGAGTTAAAGATGCTGAGATTCTCTTTAGGAGTGACCGGGATGGACAGGATTAGGAATGAGGTCATCAGAGGGACAACACAGACAGGAAGGTTAGGAGAAAAAGCTAGAGAGGCTAGATTGAGATGGTTTGGACATATGCAGAGGAGGGACAGTGGATACATTGGTAGGAGAATGTTAGAGATGGAGTTACCAGGTAGGAGACAGAGAGGAAGGTCAAAGAGGAGGTTTATAGGTGCAGTGAGGGAGGACATGGAGGTAGTTGGAGTCAGAGTAGAGGATACAGAGAACAGGGAAAGATGGAAATCGATGATTCGCTGTGGCAACCCCTGAAGAGGGACAAAGCCGAAAGAAGAAGAAGA
>CAAKHB010003493.1:15790-60139 GCA_901007665.1 Aeoliscus strigatus
AGGTGGCTTTTGGGAAAGAGAACTTAGTTTTATTATATCAGAAAGAGTAGCTGAAAATAGAACATGTATTTGTTTGTGATTTTATTTTATTGACTTTTTTCTGTCATAGTCAATTGAGTTGTAAAACTTAAAATTCCAGATGGACGTATGTATCCAGTGCGATGTTAAAACACCAAACCATCAAGCCTCACTGTTGTAACAGAACAGTGTTTGCCTTTTCACGTTCACTAGCACACATTTGTACATGTTATTAATTGTCCTAAAAATAAATGAAGCTTCAGTCAAGTGAATAAAAATACTGGGAACATTCCTGAGGCACTGCATTCGTTAGTTGTAGATATGGAAACTGTCTACCAAGATCAAATGTTGCAACAGCGTCACTTCTGACTCCTCATTCAATACACACAGACACACACCAATAGGTTTTATGTTCTCCTTGTGTTCTCCTATCCTTCCATGTTGAGGCTTTGAAATGTGTCTATTTATCCAAGACGATTTTTTTGAAGTATGCACTGAGGTTTGTGTTGATGACCAATGTTATGACGAGTGATGGTCATCTGACACTGATGCTCCAACAGAAATATCTAGTCTTGTAAGTCGGAACAGCATTTCCTAGAAACCACTGCTTCAAAGCTTGCTTTGATGCCCAAAAGGCACGTGATTGAGGACGTTTGAAGCAGTAACTGCTTTGGTCATCTGAGTAACTGGTACAACCATACATTCACGGAATGATCTAGTCATTGTACGTTTGGCTGTTTGGAGGATGATTGATTGTACATCTCACAGAGTGTCAAATAATCGTACACCTGGCAACAGTGCTTCTCAAACACATTACAGACTGCTTAGATCCATCTGTTAGTTCTCAACTTAATGTTATCGTTTATATTATTGGAATTCAATGTCGTCTCTTTGACAACACAGAAAAGCACTCTGAATAAAATATATAATCATCGATGTCTTGAATGTTCATGACATGATGTCCCAGCCGGCCGGCAACTTTATCTGATTCAAGCACAACACACAAACTGTCCACCAGTGCTTCATATCATCACTGACAGGTGAAGGTGTGTGTGTATTGTGTATGCGTGCGTATGCTTGAGTTGCCTAGCACCTGGTAACCGTATAGGCTGAAACCTTATCACCTTGCCTTTAGAACACTGACGCTGTGCTGGACTCCTGCTATCATCTCTCAGTGGTAAAAAATAAATAAATTACAAAATCTTGCCGTCAAGAAGAAGCTTACACAGCAGCCTGCATGAGAGCGTGGCTGGGTGTGGCTCATTTGTTTTCAGTTTGTGCTTGAAGAAGTCCCGGCACACAGTGAGGCATGATTATACATTCTCCAGTGTAAGATGACTTAGCTCAGAGCCGGCAGAGTCGTGAAACAAAACCCAGTCACAGGTTTACTGCCCAAGAATGCTGCCAAGCTGGAGTCCCAGTTAATTCAGAAGAATGCAAAAATCACAATGCCAAATACTGTGATGTGGTGTGATGATATTATGTCATTCTGACTGAACACCCTAGTTTTTGCCTGGGTCCGTATGTTCCCTTACATCTGTGTGCTGTTGATCACTAGATCACAGCCATAACTCATAACAAGAAGACAACTCAGTAAAGTTCAGTTGCAAATCAATTTTCACAGATGGACATTTGCATGATCATCACAAAACCACGAGTAAAAAACAAGACGCCAACAAGTACAGAAGTTCCAAACACAGGCTAAACAACTAAAAGTGGAAATATAAAAGTCACAAGAGTCTGTAGGCATAACCAACGACAAAAAGCAAGAAAACACATGTGTGATGCCACAGTTTTTTGTACCATGTTCACAAATAGGATCTGAATCTCCTCTGAGATTCGATGCAATCCCAGTCGGAAACAATCAGGACAGACTTCGTCAGGACTGTGCACACATACACACTGCACACACATGTGCAGTCAGGTGCCTCAAGAACCTTTAACTCGTCCGTTATAGATAGTTGATAAGTAAAGCTTTAGGTTATAAATAGTGTTACAATAATCACTTGTTAGTACTCAGCTGCATAGGGCACATTGGAATGTGAATGTAAACAGACACATCTACCAGCAGGCGGTGAGTATAAATGACAAAGTAGTCAGAGAGCTTGACATCACAAACACTCGCATGCAAAAACACACAGTCATGGCTGGACTTTGCAGTCCTAAGTAGTATTCTCAGTGCTTTCAGACTGCAGGGTCTAAAAGTGACCACCAGGCTTTGTTTCCACAGGGCTCATTGGTCCCTTCATGTGCTGCAGTCAAGAGACGGGACATGGGATTGGCTGCTGAAGGTTGAGTGACACATAGCGGGCCATCCCTCTGGAGGAGGAGTCAGGAGAAGGAGGTCGAGGGGGAGGGGAGAAAGGTCTATTTACAAATGAAATTTAAAGCAACATCACCAGCGTTGCTGACAGGGATGCTAATCTTGTGCACAGACTGTTTCATAACTTTCAGGTTCAAGGTTGAACCAATGGTATAACAAGATAACACTTAATATAAGAAACGCAAATCTGTTTACATGTATTTGACAGCTACCACGGCCCCGGGGCCCATTCCTGAAGCAGGTGTTGTAAACACCCTGAGTTTGCTCATCCTGAGATGAGGGAAACTGCAGAATTGTCCTTATTTCTGAGTTACTGAACTAAAAATTGAATTCCAACATATGAAACATACATACACACAGACATTTGGTTTGATTTCTGTCAGTTTACATTAAAATAGATTTGAAACTCCCTTCATTTCTGAATGGACAAAGTCAGGATTTTCACTAAACCGGATTTCTGGAACATGATATAAATTTACAAGCTGCCTTCCACAGTTCCTCATCTGACTTGTTGAAGAAGACCTGCTTTTAAGATTACAGACTCTGGATCAGTTTACCATCCCCCAGCCTGCGGTTGAGGCAGCAGCCTTGCTCACAGCAGAATCTGATCAGGGATCAGTCCCAACATTTCCATCTGGATACAGGTTGACAGCCCCCCCCCCCTTCTCCTCTCACCCACCCTGTTACCAGGAGCCCAGCTTGTGTCTTGTGTAATATTCTGATTGGTCGTTTTGTCTGATGGGGGCGGGTCAAGGGGCGGGGCTCTGAGTATTGTGATCTCACAATCAGCTGTTTTGTACGGTCTACATACTGATCCGAGGATCAGCTGGAGGCAGCAATAAACGGAAGGAAAACCTGCAGCGGACAAAACAGAATAAAGGAGCGGAGAGGGGACAACACAGCTGCAGATGTTATGGTCTGAAACATCAGTGTAACATTTTTACACGAAGCTCTTCTTCTGAGAAGAAAGCCTTTTATTTTTATACCATGGTGTTTTAACTACCTCACTTAAAGGCAGACTAAAGCTATGCTTTAAGATTCCTTGTCGTTTCTACTGTGTGTGAGATCTCGTTTACAACTTGAATACCGCTGCAAAGGCAGGTAAGATGCTCTTCACTTTGAATTTGACACTCGGGTGTTTCTCCCCTAGAAATCATCAGCCATCATGAAATGATTTTGCTTTGTGTGTCATGACCGTTGTGGTATATTTAGTACCGACCTACGATTGGTAGAAGTGCTTCGACGTCCTACATTGGGGGAGAACCTGCATCCTGCAAACTGCACCAAATGCTGATGTGGAGTCCCGTCGATGGCGGATGTTGATGTGTTTTCATGGAGGCGGACCATCGCGTTGTGTGCAGATGGAACAGTCGGGCCTGTGTGTTATTTAGAGAAATAACAGTGTCATTGTGTCGTCCTACCGTGTCAGCCAGCTGTCATTGATGTGACCCTTCAGCTGCACAGCTTATACGGATAATTCATGTTAAACCCGGACAGCCTGCAGGAAGTCGAGCGTTATCTGGGCTGTCGACTCTCAGAGGTCGAGCTTCATTCCCACGCTCAGTGTCAGTGTACATCTTGGTGTTTTACGGGTGGAAATGTCGACGCAGCCGTCTGGTTTTCCCTCAAAGACCACAGAGACACGTTTTTACACACGAAATATGTACAGACATCGAAAGACTAGCTAGTAACATCGGATATTTTCGCTTATGTTTCCTCTTCAGAGCCTTTTTTTTCGCCTCCGGTCGGCGAAGAAGAGGTTTGAGCCTCTGACTGTCAGCGCTAGTGACGTTGCGGTGACGTCACACGCGTCTTATTTTCATACCACTAGCCCCGCCCTTCACAGCCCCGCCCACTCATAAAACAAAAAACGCCAAAATGAAGGAAAATCCAGTCTTCAAAGCCCTTTGTGTGTACTTAGATATGCAGTTATCCTATAAAATATTACTCATTTCTATACCGTATGCAGTAAACTATCCTGTAATGGAAAATACTGTCTAAAAAACGAAATATAAACATGTATATAGCAGAGGGACCAGGCAGGCAATAGCAATAATAATAATAATAGTAAATATTATTATTATTATTTACAAGGACAAAAGCTCCCTGATAATAGGTAGTAGTTTCATAACTTCTACACAATGTTGCACAAAGATGCCTTAGAACAGGCCTCTGGCTAAATATTTGCTTGTCTGGGTTTACAGTCTCATGACTTCAGTTTCAGTCCAGGACTGTATTAAAAACAATCCCTGTGTGGAGGACAGACATGCCACACCTTTGTATGCTTCAATTCTGTCTGTAAAATCAATAATTACTCAGAATTTTTTGATGTCATCGACAGGATTAGACATGTCAGGACTCTGTACTGCGTGAATGCTATTAGAATTGTTCTCGTAGTCACTATGGTGATTCCCAAATAAGGACAGAAAGTGTCTGCTACCCTGCTGGCACACACACACACACACACACACACTCCCTCCTTAACACTTGTCTCGGCTGTCTGTTTGGTCACAGCTGATTGTCAGCTTTCCTTTAGATGGTTGGGGATCAGTCTGTGAGTTATATTTAGTCCACCATATAAATCTATGACAGCAACTTGGAAACTAATAATTGCTACTCAAACGCAGACAGTTATATGTGCAGTTCAGGAGGAATTTGTTCAAGTTCACGGAGTTTGCACTCAGTGACCTCTGCCACCACCCAATCTGCACTCACATGGTGGAAATAAATACGAGTTAGCCTTTGAACATGTCAGACTTGTCAGCTTTGCCTGTGCAAACAGCTGCTCAAGATTACATCACTGCTCACGTGTCACTTGTTCAATATAACCTCTGCACCTCTCATTTTTTTCGTTGTAATCCAACAATGTGTAGATTTCCTCTCTGTCTTGTCCTCCTCAGTGATATCCAGCCTTAATGCTTAAAGCATTTTCCATTAAAGGGGGGTAACTGTTGGAATGAGAATTATAGTTCGTATGTACCCAGCTCTACATTTTCAGTTGGACTTCTGACTTGTTGAAACCTAAAAAACCCAGTAACCCACCAAAAATCAACTTTTTTAGATGATATGTCAGTGTTAAGAGAGATGTTGAGGTTAAAAATACAATGCAAATACAACTTTTATTTTTATACACCCCCCCCACACACACACACACACACATACTGTATAAAAGCCTGATGATGAATCTGCTGCCGGTTCACTGATCTTATCAAATGTCTTTGTTTAAGTTGAAATGTTTTGACATTTGTAGACAAATGTTTTGACCTCTAATTGAACATTCTCTCTCTGCTCTCTCTCTCGCTCCACAGGCCTTTGCTCAAACCAAGTGAATCCTTACATTTGCACTACAGAAGCCCATCCACTCCTGTTTATCGAAAAAGATCCAGCAAAGGGCTTCAAGTGAAAAAAAGACTTTGAAAATTCAGAATTGCATAAAACAGCAGCAAGCAACATCTAAAAACCAGGCAGCTATACCTTTTTCTTCCTTTTTGTGGACAACGAAGAAAAGCACCCGAGTCTTTAACTTTTGACAGTATCAGCAGAATGTTTCAACGTCTGAGCAACCTGCTGTTTGGGGAGGTGGAAGAGGTGGCCGCTGAGCTGAAGGGACCCAATCCGTGTGTGACGGAGGCCGACGAGGAAGGATGGATGCTCGTCAACTTGCCCGGTGAGTCTCATCTGTGGGCTGATGTGGTATTTTAGAGCCACACCAAACAAGGAATTTAGTCAGGTTAGGTAGCCAATAGTTAGCACCACCCTCTCTAATGTGACTCGTATACAGTGTTGACGAACAACTGGGGTAGACAGGTTTTGATGGGGTGTGGTGAAAAGTCAACCAGGGCGCGGTGTTACTACACCGGTGCTCACCAGGTGTGCCCCACAGGGCTGCCATGCCAAAGATTTTATCTGAGTATAAAACACACAGTGCTTCGGGAACATGTGTCTCCTTGCTCTTTGCTGATGATCTCAATGACGACAAATGAAGCTTTGGTGTGTCTTAGCAAGTCAACCAAACAAAACAAAACTCTTGGAGAAACATTACATCACTGACATAAACAGAGGGTCAACACAACTAATGATGTGACTCTTTTATGTTTTGTGTTTTCCTGCCCCCTCCCCCTCCCCCTCCCTTCCTCCAATTTTTTGAAACACCCTTACATTCCCCACACTGGTATGTGTGCGCGTGCGAATGTGATCCCGACAATAAAACACCCCCCCTAACCCTGCATGGCTTTTTTAAATGCAACATCAAATTGGCAACACCCCCCATTTTCCCCTTAAAACGTCTGTTGCCTGTCCCATCTCTGATCTCATCGCTGCCACGTACTCAGACCAATCTGACTGCTTGATGCCGGCTGATGATGAGATGGGAGCCCCGTTTATTGCACTTGCATCACCGGACAGTACCCAAATGAATCATCAAGATACACGGACTGAACGCCCAGCACCCATTCCCCAACTACCTAACAAACGCCGTAGGACACATAAAGGACGGGCACAAGGTGCAGTAGCATCATCAGACCCTATGTCTCGCCCCAGCGTGTGCCCATCTGACCTGGGTGCCACATCACCTGTGACCCATTCAAGGCGGGCCAGACTGTCCACGCCCTCCTCCACCATGTCAATGTCTCCCAGCTCTGGGAGTGAGTGTGGGGGCAGTGGGAGTAGTAGTAGGGCAGGTTCAGAGAGAGGCTGCATGGATGAGAGCTGGTTTGTCACCCCTCCCCCCTGTTTCACTGCAGAGGGAGCCACCGCGGAGGCCAGCCCGATGGAGGACTTGCTCATTGAGCACCCCAGCATGTCTGTGTACGTCTCCCCAAACAACCTGTCCATGGTCTCCAACAGCAGCCTCTCTGTGGCGGGCGAGGAAAGCATTACGGGCCTGACCAGCAGTGTGAGGTGGGAGTCGCCTTCATTTTCAGCATCAGCCACGCTGTCACAGCATTCTCACCTTTTGTTTTTGTCTCCCTTCCCGCAGCAGGGTGGCTGAACCAGCTGGCGCCACTGCTGCCGCTGCTGCCCCCGCCACCCGTAGCTCCACCAGGGTGAATCGTGGTGCGGCCGCCCAGGCAGGAGCTCTGGCTAAGGTCACCCAAGTGGCCAGGGTCCAGCGTAGCAAAGCCCGCATTGAGAGGCGCCAGCTGGGCCGCAACCGCATTCAACGCCAAAACCGCACTAGGGAGCAGGTTCCTCGTCATGCAGCACACGCCAGAAACACTTTCCTTCACCAGCCCGGCAAGCGCAACATCTGCCACTAAACCACCAAGCAACCAGGGGGCGTTGTGTGCTCTGAGGGCATTAACATTGTCACCACCAAGACACATGATGTATCAATCGCAGTATATAATTTTTGATTTCTGTACCTTATGTCGTGGTACACTCAAATGACATGATGTGATTCTACGTGGTTCACTCTGCTGTTACGAAGTAGGCCCTCTATAATTTAATTACTCCCTTGCAGTAAAAAAAACTATCATACAAGTAATAGTAACATAATGCCCCCCCCACACTTAAAGAAACAAAAAGTTTATCACTCTCCTCTCTTCATAAAGTATTCTCCTTTCTTTTGCTTTTCCTTGAAGCATGTTTTTGTATGAATTCAGCCATTAAATTCTGAGATAATAATTCAAAATGTACTTTGACTGGAGAAACAGACTTTTCTGGTGGAAAAAACGTGAAACAGAGAGCATCATCTTTAAGTGATTCTATATCCAAATGAGTTGACGTTTTGTCCAGAAAAGATGGAAGGATATACCGTGTGTGATTACAGCGAGAAGATAAACATTGTTTCTATAAATTGTCCAGCTCAGACAAAAGACTTTTAGGGCAAATACCAAATAGGAAATAGGAAACAAATGTCTCTCATCTCGTTGTGTGAAGGAGAAGAGCAGGTAGAAGATGGCGAGAGGGGGAGCAAAACAGACAAAAGAGTAAAATGAATAACTCACTACAGCCTGATAGTTGTAGTGAGGTTGTGGTTAGTAGGAAATGCTGTAGGAAAGTGTAATGTAACCCGCTGAGCAGCCTGTTAGCAAGAAGTCTACATTTGATTTTACCAATGAATAATCAATTTATTTAACTGAAACCAACATACATTTGCAATACTATAATAAAGATGGCTTTTCAACATTTTTTCTTTCATATCCACTTGATATGTACTGAGAGTTGAATATAAAACCTGGTGGAGGGCTACAGCAACCCTAATCTTTGGGAGGTTGATAGCTTTGGAAAAGTTGTTTTGAAGGACTAGAGGTGGCATGACAACTTTGAGTTCTGTCCCAGGGTTCTGACCCCTTCCACCAAAATGACATGAAAATAAGCTCATTAGTTTCAACTAATGCTGCTTAAAAAAAATCCTCAACAGAGGTATCACACATTCAAGTATTCATAAAATGCTGTTTGATAAATATTCTGTGTTTCTTTGGAAAATAAATGAGGTTTTCGTGAACATTTATGAAAGCAGCTAAAATGAAAGAAAGCAGGCCTTCGCTGTTGGGTTACAGGATGAGACAGGCTATAGAAAGTGCAGAGCGGTATTGATGGTAACTCTTTATTTTGTTTTGTTTTATTGTTTTCTACCGGTCTATTCTTGGACATCTTTTTTTTGTTTTCATAGCCTCTCACTTGACGTGGTTCCACCAAGGAAAGTCTGTTTCTGACAGATAAAGAGAAACGAAAGAGAAGTAGCTCTCTACAGAGTGAAAGCCGAATGATGATCATTAAACAGACGTGACGCGCCCAGCACACATCAGCCATGTTCACCCGCAGCTTGTGTGTGTTGTGATCTCCTGAATTATCACAAAAAAAACCAATAGCTCTCTGACTATATCCACATACATCAGACCCTTTCAAAAAGACTTCAGTAAGATTGTCAGGGAGGGAACTATGTGAAGTTATGTCTTCTCAAAGTTCCATATTCTTGCTCATGGATGTGCAACCGTTTTCCATCTTCATCACTGTCTCCCTCTTGTTGGCACATGGAGTTCTGAGAGTGTCCACTTTGCGATCTTAGCTTACTGATATGTATTCAATAACAATAGTAAACAATGGTGCTGAAGTGTATACTAATCTTTGTAAATTATTTCAGACATGGATGTAAATTTGCACTGTCATACATTTTTGTGCGTCAAAGTTGTAGCGGTGTGCTGTGTGCTTGTGTTTTTTTCTTTTTTTCTTTCGATTCAAACGGTGTGCAAGAAAGTGTACTGACACGTTAAAATGCTAGAAAAAAAAACAGCACAC
Organism: Aeoliscus strigatus; assembly: GCA_901007665.1. Taxonomy (NCBI): domain Eukaryota; kingdom Metazoa; phylum Chordata; class Actinopteri; order Syngnathiformes; family Centriscidae; genus Aeoliscus; species Aeoliscus strigatus. The sequence goes on from CAAKHB010003493.1 coordinate 25,374, forward strand.
GAATAATAGTCATTTGTTTCTCTTGTAAATATTACAAACCAGTTTATACCGCTCTGTTCGATGTCAAAGCCTCTCAGGAGTCTAGTCCACAGTGTTGTGTCTGATACGGGGCTGATGAGAAGTCACTCTCTCTCTGCCTCGCCTCTGTGCTCATGAGCAAACCACGAGGGCTTTTTCAGTGGCCAGACTTCAGCCTCAACCTACTGAGAAGCACAGTAACAGCAGCTAAGACTCAGAGTTGATGTGCCATGGGCAAACACTGCCCTCCAGAGGCTCCCCCACAGTACCTGTTGCTGCATGAATGCTGGTGAGGATTCAGTCCACGACATGATGAGTGCGAAGACTGTTTGGGAATCTTGGTGTTCATACACTTTGTTTGAAGAGTGGAGCTGTGTTGTCTTACTTAGATCATCGAGATAAGAGATTATTTTCCCCCTCAATCGCATACCACAGTTGTTGTATTTCTTCTATTATTTATTTATGATATAATTATAGGATTTTTTTTGTTTTGTTTTTCAGATTACTGAAATGTTATCTTTGAGCTTTGATTTCTTTGAGCTGTGCAGGGCATAGATGATGAGTCTCTCTCTCTCTCTCTCTCTCTCTCACACACACACACACGCACGCACGCACGCACGCACGCACGCACGCACGCACGCACGCACGCACGCACATACATACACACTCACACACTGGCTAGCCAGTGCTGTAACCAGTAATGATTTTTGAGGAGGCAATTTAAAACCATTTCAGATCAACTGATTAATCATTCCGTGTATTAAATGTTTAAAATAATAATGAATGAATGAATGCTATAAGCTCATGTTTTCAGACCGCTGATCAGCAGGCAGAAAGAAAGGCAGACTGAGAACAAAGCCTTAGTTTGCATAGTAGGCTGTGACCAATGTCCCATTCTTCCATTTTATCATAGAAACCAAAATGATTATTCAGTTGTTCAAATGTCAGACTTAATTGTTTCAGCCTTAATCATCTTCACACACCCAAGAGATTTAAATTGTCATAGACTTATAGACTGTGTGTATTCGTGTGTATGTGTGTGTGTGAGACTGTGTGCAAGATCAGCTGCGCCACTCACTGCAGACCTACCCTGATTTATCTCCATTTTATTTCTTTGCTGCGTCACCGGTGTCATGTAAAAATGTGTTTTCCTGTTTTCCGTATGTTGTGTGTATGATTCCTGAGAAGTATGAGGGTGGAAGACATCCACTGATGTTCACCCAGTGTGTTCAACCAGTAAGGAGTGAGGAGTGTGGACAGGGAAAGCAGGAGGCAGCATAGTTTATATTAGAAAAAATAAAAATAAATTCAATGTATCATACAAATACAATAGAATATGCTTGTATTTTCCGATATAGATATTAGAAATGTTTACCAATAGGATGTTTGAACAGAAAAAGCATTGAATATCCGGGGAGAATCACACATTGATGTTGAGCCCTGACATGATGGCAGCTTAAATACGCACAGGGTTCCACAGATTCTACATCTTAATTTGTGCACCCCTCCCTGACATAAAAAAGTAAAGTATATATAAATTTGGTGTATCTGATATCTATGGTGATTGTGCCTTTCACTCTTTCTGCATGGTTTTGTGATGTGCTTATTATCCATCCCCATAGCGGACATGAGTCCGCTGACAGGCAAGACCTATGCAAAAATTGACGGATGGGTTTTCCAGCATCCATTCAGAAAACACAGGTACCCGCCAAAAACAACAACAATAAATACTCAGGTTAACACCTGAATCTTGTGTCATTATTTTCATGTGTGAGTAAACATTTACTGTGAAATTCACATCAGCGATTATGAAATGATCATCTCTACCAAATAAAGTGGATGCACTATAAACTGCAGTCATTAAACCAGGAAGATTCAAAGCAGGAAGAGTTCAAGGCCTTTAAAATACAAACCATGTACGGTCACATGATGCACAGTGGCCCAAAATGAATTTCCCCACAGATTTACAAACACCTAATTATGCCTGTAATGTCAAATTCTGTTATTTTCCTAAGCATTCATAGTATGTATGTGATTGAGCCTGAACATAGCCTTAACAAAATACAATATGCTATTCACACCCTGTCTTGTGGGTGGATCACACACGCCTCTTCCAAATCACCTAACAGGGTAAACAAGTAAATGTATTATCAGATATCAGCACAAAAGAAAACAGGGTTTGGGAAGAGGGTTGAAGAGGTAACCCTCTCTCTTGTGAGGCAGATTGAATGAAGGTGTACAGGTGGATCACATGATCACTTCCTGTTCCCAGTTGAATAGGAGGTGAAGTGGAATTAGGTTTGATAGGAGGCTGGGGGATGTAATCGGAGCAGGTGCACAGATCTCATACAACCTGTTGAGCAGCTTCAGCAGGAGTTGTTAAAACTCCCAGGAGGGCCTGTTGTCTGAGGAAATTCTCACAGCCTGGGATGAAAATGGGAAAATGACTGAAGCCTTTTCGAAAAGATTTGTCATCAGCAAAGTTTCAGTGGCATGATCTTGTTGACCCCACACTGTCTTGTTCAAAGTAAGTCTGTTATTGCTTTATGTTGCCTGATGTTAATGCATTCTTGTCATAAAGTGTTTGTGTGACCTATATAATTTCACAAAGATGGTTTTGCAACACCACCAATTTGTGTTATCAGAATTTGAATCAGAAGGCAAATTCCTTAATATCACAAATAACCCACAGATCTTACATGAGCAGTCAGGTCACTTTGAAATTTTGAAAATCAATTTGAAATTTATATTACAATTCGTACAATATTAAATATTTAAACGGACAAGAAACTACGCCTTAACTCAGAAATCAAGCAGTTTATATAGTCAATTTCACCTACAATTCACAATAAACTGGCGGGGCTAAGGTCCACGAATTGGCTCTAAATCACTGGCGTCTGATTTAGGGACCATCTATAAATTACTGTTCGAAAGCGTAATTGTAAATCCAATATAAAAACCAATATAAACTCGCTCATTGTTGGTCCCTAAATGAGAGGCCGGTCGGTGAGAGCGGGCGTTCGGAGGCTGGTTAGCCAAACGGAAGTAAAAGAAGCCGCTGGCTCCGTCGTTATAATCAACTGAAAACTGACTTGACAGCAGTACACCGACGTCAGTACCCCTGAATAACCAACCCACCCAACCTCCATCCCCAACCCCCTCCCTCCCTCGACGCATGCGAGACCAACTTCGTTGCGGCTATGTCATAGACGGAGAGTCGGTGGCGGACATCACTGTCTGCTCCAGCTGAAATAAAATAACACAGACTTTTCCACCCATTTCCATCCAATAGTTTCTCGAGGACGGTAAGTCGCATGCATTTATTTTGAGGAATTACTCCGTTTTCCGTTTTTTTGGCAGAAATACATGTTTGCTAGCTTGTGTCAACGAACAACCAGCTTGGCAGGTAACTAATTAGCACCACGTCTCGCCTGTGGTTTGCCTCATTGGTCATTTGTAAACGTAATCTCACATTAGTTGAGCGATCATTTCAGTCGTTCTGTTATGCGAGCTAATATGTCCTGTGACATTAACCTCGGTTTAATCGTCAGGCAAATATACAGTCTCAGCGCATTAAGCTAGCTAAAAAGCGAGAAAACGAGTTGACCTGGATGGTTTGTTGTGTTTTGCAGGTGCGTTCGTCCATTCCGGGATAAATGCAACATCATCAGCCACCTTTCCCTGGCCTAGTGGAAATATTATCAAAGAAGAAGCAGCAGTTGCAGAGATTGTAAAAGACTGCACTTATAGATAATACCAAATCACATCAGGTAGACGAGGCAACAGTAGTGATCTAGTGAGATACTTTTCAGAGGTTTCACCTGGAAGAGCAGTAGACAAGACACAACGGAAATGTGGAGATCCTGCTTTAACTCCTTTTCATTCTAAAGATCAAGGAAAGATTATATTGACTGTAATTGCAGGATCATGCATAGTCCTGCCCCTGACATTGTGGCAGGATACCCAAGTGGTTGTGTAGCAGATAAAGATGCTAATCCAGAGACAAATTTAGGGAGCGCTTACTCCCCTGTGGACTACATGAGCATCACCAGCTTCCCCAGGCTGCCAGAGGATGATGTGCTGTCTGCAGAGAACACCGTGAAATTACGCAAAGATGATGACAATGTCCTGAGTGAGCAAGATACAGGTCAGATCACAAACTACTATGAAAGATCCCTTTTCACAAATACTACACCAGGTCAGAGGTTCTTTGTGCACCTATGCCATATCAGTGTCAATGCAGTATAAACTTTATTGTCCCCGCAGTCAATCAGTGCCACCTACAAGTGCATTCCATACATGACATATTTCATTCAATATACCAAATCTCAAAGATTTTGCTGGCAGTTTGTAGAGGTAGCTGGATGTTGGTCGGAAAGAGCGGTTGTAGCGGTTGATTTTGAGGATTGTCTGCCATGAGCGTTATAATTATGAGAATACAATAAATCTTGACGATTGAAATAACACGAGCATGCTAGACCCAAAACATTCCCATTCCTGCTGAATAAACAAACAGTTTTGGGAACATCTTTTAATAAAGCAAATGGGGAGATCGCACACACTCGAGGAGGAAAGAAAACAATGTAGAGGTGCTTGGCCAAAAATGTATCTCAAAAAGAGTGAAGGGAGCCAGCAGCGCTCAGTGTCCTTCAAAGTAGTTTTGTGAAACATCTTTCAATAGACAAGGAACATGAATAGGTCATATATGATAGGTCAAATATTATCATGTGCCCATATTTGTTGACATTTGTTTTGTGAAGACATTTGTTTAATACACATGTTCTTATTGCGATAACAGTAATAACACGATGAAATGATGACAAAGGTTATGTGTATTGAGGTGTTCCGTGCCATCTGGGTTTGTCCCAGACCCAGATTTGTTCCTGAAGACTGCTCGACTTCAGCGTCTACCGTCCTCAGCGTCTGACCTCGCCAGCCATGACGTTGCGTCCTTGCGGGAGACCAGCAGAGACCCCTTTATGGAAGACTGTGCCTGCCAGCGAGATGGACTAACAGTCATCATCACAGCTTGTCTCACCTTCGCCACTGGTGTCACTGTAGCTCTCATCATGCAGATCTACTTTGGAGACCCTCAGGTGTGCAACAGTGTTATTATATTTGCTCCCACAGAAAAAATACCTCAGCAGTCTCACCTAGCTTCTCAATTTCTTGTTCTGATTCCAACAAGGTTTTTAACCAAGGAGCAGTGGTGACAGATGTGGCTCAGTGCACGTCTCTTGGATTTGATGTTTTGGGGAAGCAGGGGTCCAGTGTTGATGCTGCCATTACTGCTGCCCTCTGTTTGGGGATTGTTCATCCTCATTCCTCTGGTATCGGAGGGTGAGTTGTAGGCAAACTGCTATCACAATATTTCATTTTTAATTAGTTTTAATTTTGGATGAACACAAATATTTACATTGTTTTGTGCCCGGTTGTGGTTTAGTGGGGGAGTTATGTTGGTTCATGACATCCGTAAGAATGAGACGAGGGTTATCGACTTTAGAGAGACAGCGCCGTTTGGCCTCAAGGAGGAGATGCTGCAGACAAATCTTGATCTCAGTGTAAGACTTAACTCATTCCATTTTCTTTTAAAACCCTTAAATGTTTACTGACCAGATCAGAGAAGTATGTCATTGTTTATTGAGATGTGGCTTATATATACATTCTGTTGCCTTTCAGCCTGGTTTGCTTGTAGGAGTACCAGGAATGCTCAATGGGATGCATCAAGCACACCAGCTTTATGGCAGGTATGGTATCAAATAAGTAAATACTGCCCCTGTAACTATTTTGTAATCTCCTTCACAGTTTGTCATCATGTAAATGTGAAAAAGGTTGAGTTCACAGTGTAAGTTCAGACACAGTTGATTGTTTTTAAGTACGTGCTGAGCTACAATTACTGATGCTGTGTAATTATCTCAGCTGGCAACAGGATGAGGTAACAGTTATAAATGGATCTGTAGATGGACTCTATGAGCCAGAAATAAAGATAGTTTGGTGTTTAAAGGGTGGCTATAAATGCTGTAAACTTTGATTTTTTTCCCTGACCTTTCAACACCCCAGATTACAATGGAAGGATGTGGTTACCATGGCAGCAGATGTGGCCAGAAATGGATTTAATATTACCCGAGATTTAGGTAAGTATAGTACACTTTCCCTGTATCTTAATAACACGTCACCCAGCCAGTGTTCTTCCTTAACAACACAACTTGTGTCGCTAAGCGCCAATTCCACCAATCAGGAGATTTAATATGACGTCATCTGTCTTTCTCGTCTCACCCTAGCCGAAGCTCTGTCTAAAATAAAGGACCAAAATGTGTCGGATGCATTCCGGGATTTGTTCCTCCCCAATGGCCAGGCTCCCCTCTCTGGGCTGTTCAGCAGACGTCTTGATTTGGCGACCATATTTGATGCTGTTGCAGTGAAGGGGATATCAGAATTCTACGCTGGGAACCTGTCTCAGGAAATGGTGGCGTCAGTAAGGAACACCCCCTCAGCACCACACACACTGATTATATAAGATGTCATGAATTTTGCATTGGCTTCATGATGGGTCAGTTTTAGTCCTTTCACTTCTGCTCTGCTCACTGAATTCTGTCTCAACTAAATAATACCTTAAGTCAGTAGTGAGATCTGAAATGAAGAAATACAGTAGCTCTGCATCTGATTTTCAGTTCAGTTTAACAACACATAGTGTTTGTAGGTTACTTGATAATGTGCAGGATAACTCATCGGGTGAATTTGAACTAACATTGCATTGTTAAAAGGTGCAAGCAAGAGGTGGTGTGCTCACAGAGGACGACTTAAGGAACTACAGCACAGTCTTACAGCAACCTGCACAGATCACCTATCAGGGTAAATATACGCAGGTTGTTGACCGCTGCTGCACACAGGAGCTTTCAAACTCCTATGCAATCATGACATATAGATCAGGGGGGTAAACAGTGTGCTCCTGAATATTTAGTTTGGATTTGTTCAAGGGCTGTTAGCAACACAGCATTGCAAATATTTGTTCAACATCCAGTTTCATTGTTTGTTTCTGTTGGTTTAATTTGGGGAATATTACATCTATTGTGGTATCTATTTAGTGTTGTGATAATTTTAAGATGCACCTTCGTTCCAATTGTATTGTGTTGTTTTTTTGTACCACTTTTCATCTTAAAATGTATTTGCACTTCTGAAGGACACCATGTGATGGCGGCCCCGGCACCGCATGCAGGTGTCGCCCTGATTGCTGCCCTCAATATCCTGGAAGGCTACAACATTACCAGTCAGATACCCAGGAACAACACACACCACTGGATTGCAGAGGTAGTATCTTAGGAATTGTGTGTAAAACAGAGTGATTTGTGTGAAATCTGTCATGAGTCATTCATTCATTCATTCATTTATTCATTCCTCATCTCCTGCTTTCGTTGGTCATTGAGTACTACAGTACCACCGTGTCGTGCCTGTCATTGTTTATTAACATTTATTCTTCACTTGATTTTGTGTTTATTGTGTGCAATTTGTTTCTGTATTCTTTGTTTATTGAGATGGAACCTTATCACCAAGGCAAATTCCTGCAATAAAACCAGCTTCCAATTCTGATGATTTTACTCTCAGGCTATGAAGATAGCGCTGGCCCTGGCGAGTGGGCTGGGAGACCCCATGTTTGACACTTCAGTTTCAGACATTGTTGCCAAAATGTTGAGGTACAGATCTTGAGATATATAACATTTTAAATCATCTAAATTCAACACTATCCCTGAACCTTGCTCATTATCCCCTTCAAGTAAATCTGAGGCGTCCCTCTTCCGCCAAATGATCAACGACTCTCAGGCCTTTCCGGTTAGCCATTACACTCCATCGTTTTCTTTAGAGGAGGGTGCAGCAGCTGCCCAGGTCATGGTCATGGGCCCAGACGACTACATAGTGTCAGTTGTAAGGTATGCTTTGATCAAACCGTACATCCCTGTGATTGCAAAGACTTCTTGACAGCTGAAACTCTTTTCACAGCTCTCTGAACAAACCGTTTGGCAGCGGGATTGTGACTCCGTCAGGAATCCTTTTGAACAGCCAAGTAATGGACTTCTCCAGGCCTAATAAAACACAAACCTCGTCGCCTAATCCAGTAAGCGTGCCTTTGGTGTTTAAGCCTTTAACTCTGGGGTATCGCCGGCAATATATCGGCACTAGCACACTATTTAGGCCCTCAGATATTGTCCAAGGGTTCCTTGAAGCTGAGAAGCACCTCACATCTAAGTTGCTGTCTTTATGGTAATTATTTGCTGGCTTCCTGCAACAGAGCGAATAGGATTACCGTAATGACAGCAACTTGGCTGAGAACTATTGTTTCTTGTCTCTTTGCCTGAATGTTTTTTTTGCCCTCATTAGCATAACAGAGTGCAACCTGGGAAAAGGCCCATGTCCTTCCTGATGCCCACTGCAGTGAGACCAGCCATGGGATTATGTGGCACATATGTTGCCGTTGGTTCTTCAAATGGAGAGAAAGCTCTCAGCGGCATCACACAGGTTATTTCCATTGCAGAGAAATTAAGTTATTTCATTGGACTGTTCATTTAGTTATTTTGCTCTTTTTCTCTTTTCAAATATGTTCTATTAGCCAGTACATCTTATGGTGTTATGATCTTTCACAGGTGTTGATGAACGTTCTGTCCTCACGTAAAAACATGAGTGACAGCTTAGCATACGGACGACTCCACCCACAGCTGCAGCAGAACACTCTCCTGGTGGACTGTGAGTTTTTATTTCCTGCCCTTTCCATTGTGCATCTTCAAAAACTAACCACAGATGAGCTCATAAATGAAACACATTAATTATCAGCTATACTGGATAGCGACGCAGGACAGGACTTTGTGGATCTGGCTGTTATCCAAATGGAATGACCTAAAGTTAAAGACTACTGGCAGTGTGCTTGGTTTCAAACAGACTATATGATTTTCACCCTAGAGGGTTAGCAGAGAATGAATATTAACAGTCATTTGCCTTTTTTCCACTTTTAACTAAAGTGTGGGTGTGTTTCTTTAAAGGACGTTGTCTGAGTGCTAATCTTCCTACGAAACACCCTCTCCCACCTTCTCTTTCTCTTACAGCTGAGTTTCTCGATGAAGACGTTGAGCTTCTGCAGGCTAAAGGTCACAAGGTTGAACGGGTAGAGGTTTTGTCATTGGTGGAAGGCACCCGCAGAACTAATGACCTTATCATTGGGGTGAAGGACCCCCGAAGCTCGGATGCCTCAGCCCTCACTATGTCCAACGTGCCCTAACACACATAAATAAAAACACACTACATGTAATGAAGACAGGGTCACTGAGCAGGTACAGAATGCAACAGCATAGCTGATTATCTAATTGCTCCTCAAAATGAAACGGCAAAGTTTGTTTTTGTCAGTAGGACAAAAGAGGCAAACTGCAACCTCTCAGATGAATTTTCCATCTTTAAATGTAAATATCATCCCTTATTGACATCAGTTACTACCTGCTGCCTGGATTACACAGAGAGGGACTTACAAAACATTCTTGAATGGGTTATGAAAAATAAACGAAATCACTGTTCATATACTGCGTATTGGCCGGCTTCACAACGCTTCCACTACATTTTACCATTTCCCACAAGTCACATCAGATAACCTGGAAAGACTGAGAAGGTAATATTTAAACTATTCATATAGCTTTGCAGTGCCGCACCTGACATCTGAACACTGAGGTTAAACTGTTTACTGTGCTTCTTTTCTACGTGGCATGTAACTGTGATTAGAAGTTTGACGCAGTTTTAACTTGCAGAGGGTCAAATACAACACAGACAAATGTGAAGTTCATTATTCACACTTGCATGGTATGTTGCAGAAAAATTTTAAGACATTCACATCTGCAATAGTTACGGTGCACTATGTGTTCTTGGATGTCTTATTTAAGAAATGTGAATTGTTGCATTTTTTGGGGTTCGGATTTAATGTGGGCTTTGTCGTTTTCTCTCAGAGGGATATTTACTATTGAATAGGAATAACTGAATAATGTGTCCACTTTTGTATGAACATTTGTTGGGATGTGTACATTATTTTTTATTTTAATGCAATGCTTGAAATCACAGGTTTTTTAAATGTTGTGAGACTTATTTTGTGTAAATTGGATATTGTACAGTAGCAAGTGTGTTCTAGCTAATGGCTTTAGCCATTCTAAAAGTATTTGATTTGATTCTAGGACAGCCAGGATGGATGAGTACTAGTGCAATATGGCTGTTGTCTTTTTCCCTGTACTGTGGAGTATCATGCCTTAAGGCTTGCATTTGCACAACACCTGATATTTGATTCTATGTGCGGTTGTTTTGGATATAAGTACACCTTCCAAACCAAAAAATAATAAATTGTTTGCATACAATTTTAGTAATGCATCAGGAGGAGGTGTCACTGATTTGTGGTGATGTAATTAATAATAACTGGATGTAGTATTTCACGTGGCTAAACAAAGAATCCACTTCCTCGTTTACTTTGAAAAGTAACACCGGAAGTAACGAAGTGGTTACATTAACAGCTTGAATGTAATCCATGTTTTGTTAGCTAATCTGGCTAGCAGATGTCGGCGGGTTGAATTTAGCTGCAGATGAATACATGCGGTAAGGTTTTGTTTATTTATAGATAATATGCTGCTGATAACGTGTTGTCAGCAGGATAAAGCTAACGAACTGCAGAGCTGGTAAGTTGTGTTCCGATGCATTCGTGATGAATTACCTGCACTGCAACCCTGCTAGCTAAGCTAAAGGTGGCGAATGGAAGCTTGCGTAGAAGCCAGTAGGACCCGCCTGGACAACGATGTTTGGAAATTATATTTCGTAGTATAATGTCTATTAAATCGTTATATTAGTAATGTTCATGTCTGAATACCATGTACGTCATTGCGAAATGGGTGACTACGGTTTTTGTCCGCTTAACATTAGCTAGCGTTTGCGCCAAGGCCCATGCTAATGCTGGGCCGGTGATGTCAACCAAGCTGCTAAAGATGATGATAAATTAATGCCAGACTCCATTTGCCAATTGTTTACACTACGCATACTGCAACGCACTTGCCACGAATAGGCGGGCTAGTTCTCGTTTTACTGAAGTTATTTTGTGCCCAACTAGCCTTCCATAACACTTGATTGAATTACCGCACAGGTAACCATGCTTTCAGTTTTACAGCGCGAGCCAAACTGCGATAATCGAATTTATTTGAAAAAGCTTCCACAGAACTGCATCATCTAACATCTACTACAGTGTCTAATACGTGTAACCAAAGTGTAAGATCTATCTCAACCACAGCTCTTTCTGCTACACTTGAACATGACATTAAAAATAGTGATTTTGTTCTATTGGTTGCTAATGGGTGTTTATTGTGTGACTTTCAGCATAAAACGGTTAAAACGCCACTCCTATTAAGGGAGAGAATGGCGCATCTCTGTACTCCACCTCATCCATCCCGGAGGACAGAGGACCTGGAACTCGACAGTGATTCAGACAGGGACTCAGGTGTTGGTGATGATGCTGGGGAGGATGCTGACAGTTGCCATGGAGGCGCAGTAACAGAAGAGGAGAGCTGCAACACGCAAGATGGCACAGAAGAAAGCAGCGAGGAGGGGGACAATTTCACAGTTTTTGTTGCCTTTCAAGGCAATATGGAGGATGAGGACTTCAGACAGAAGCTTGATACTGTCCTAAGTGGTATACCTAATGTACTTGATATGGGTTAGTATTTTGAAGTCTTCTACCAATCTGAGACTTTTTTTCAGCCCAGTTTAGCAAAAAACTAAACTAGTAATTTTGAGCAACTGTGCTTCAATTTATCACGTCTTTGCATCAACCTTACAACAAACCATGATACTGACCAATGACCTCTCAAATTCCAACTTGTATTCCTTCATTGGTTCTCTTAGACTCAGCAAAGCTTCAGCCACAGCATGTCGAGCCATGGAACAGTGTGCGGGTTACCTTCAACATTCCTCGGGATGCTGCTGAGCGACTCAGACTGTTGGCCCAGAACAACCAGCAGCAGCTTAGAGACCTGGGGATTCTCTCTGTGCAGATAGAAGGTGCAAGAATAATTTCTGTTCTAAACATGCAGCAAATTTGTCTGTATGTCACGAATCGTTGATGTCGCCAACAAACGTATCCTGAAGAATGACTCCTGACCATGACTTGCACATTGGTAAAGGTTTTGTCCATCTAGTAATTCACTGAATGGAAAGCAGTTGCACATCTGGCTTCAAGTGTTACTGTCAGAAACCAGAAGGACAGAGGCTGCCACTGGTCTAGTCTGTGGGAAGTGTTGAAACAACTAGTGATGTCATTTCCCTTTTCGGCTATGCACATAAAATCAGTGAGGGACATCAGCTGATATGAAACACCCATGGATGTTCTTTGTATGTATCTTCAGGGGAAGGGGCCATCAATGTGGCCGTGGGACCAAATAGAGGACAAGAAGTCAGAGTAAATGGACCAATTGGAGCCCCTGGCCAGATGAGAATGGATGTTGGTTTTCCCGGTCAGCCTGGTCCAGGTATTCATTTACTGATCAATCTATACGCACCATACAAAAACTGCTTGAATTTTCATTATAGCAGCAGTCAACGATTGTATATTCATTCACTTTACATCAACACAGTACACACAAAAAGTTTGGGATGTTTTGCTTGGCTGGAACATGTAAGAAGTGTAAAAATAAACAGCTTTATCCTGAAATTTCACCCGCAAGCCGATTATATCCCTAACTTTTTTGCGTAGTGTATATCAAATGAAAGTTTTCTCCCATCAGTGATGACAAACATGCATGCAACCAGATGACATTGTCAGTGTTAGCTGACTGTACATACACATATTTCCTCAGGCCCTTTTCCCTTATTGTGCCACAGATTTGAATTTATTTAAATATTTGTAATTAATGTGTCTGTTTTCATTCCCATAAGGAGCGGTTAGGATGGCTAGCCCAATGGTTCCCCCAGGGCCTGGCATGGCAGGTCAAGGTATTGTGCCAAGCAGCAGTGGGCAAATGCATCCTCGCATTGCTCGACCATCTTCTCAGACAGGTACAGACATGGATCCCTTTAGTGTCGATGATGCATGTTTTCGATAAATGTCACAGCAACAGAACAAACAATCGGACAAAATGCCTTTTCTACCTCACAGATGCAATGGATTCAATGATGCCAGGTATGCCAGTTCAGCAGCAGCAGCAGCAACAACAACAACTTCAGCACCAACCAGCTGGTCCCCATGGCTCAGGCCCCATGCCCCCTCAAGCTGCCCATCACATGCAGGCTCTGCAGGCTGCGAGACCACTGAACCCTGCTGCCCTGCAGCAACTTCAGCAACAGCATCACCACCAACAACAAGCGCAGCAGCAAGCACAGTTATCTCAGCTTGGACCTCGACCCCCATTCAATTCATCAGGCCAGATGGCGGTTCCTCCTGGGTGGAACCATCTTTCCTCTGGAGTCCTCCAGACACCAGCTGCCCAAGGCGGCCCCACATGGCGGAAACCCCCCCCACAAGCCCAGATGATTCAGCGGCCTCCTTCCCTTGCTACAGTTCAGACTCCAAGTCACCCTCCACCCCCTTATCCTTTTGGTAGCCAGCAGGCTGGTCAAGTATTCAGTGCAATGGGACAGGGACAATTACAGCAGCAGCAGCAGCAGCAACAGGCAGGAATGGGTCAGTTTGCTGCCCCCCAGCCTAAAGGACCACAGGCTGGCCCTGGTGGTGTTGCAGGACCGCCAAGACCTCCTCCACCCCTTCCACCCTCTTCTGGCCCACAGGGCAACCTCACTGCAAAGTCTCCAGGGTCGTCCTCATCTCCATTTCAGCAGGGCTCACCTGGGACTCCACCCATGATGGCTCAGAGACCTACAACCCCCCAAGGTTTTCCCCAGGGTGTGGGGTCACCTGGTAGAGCAGCCCTTGGCCAACAGGGTAACATGCAACAAGGCTTCATAGGGATGCCCCAGCATGGACAACCTGGGGCACAAGTACATCCAGGTCAGTCCTTGTTGTAAATAGTTTTTGGACTGACTTTGCATCCAGGTTTTTAATTCCAATGTAAGCAAAAGGAAACCTGTGGTTGCTGAGTAAATGAATACTGATTCCAGGCATGCCCAAGCGTCCCATGGGTTTTCCAGCTCCAAACTTTGTCCAAGGTCAGGTGAGTTCCAGCACTGCAGGAGCCCCTGGTGGAGGATCCGGTCAGCAGCTACAGAGCAGTCAAGCGATGACTCACACAGGTAAAATGTACCAATGCTTCTGTAGTATTTATGTCACAGTATTCCCCTTGTCATCATATTAGCAGAATATTTGTATAGCAGGTTTTGGTGGGAGAAGCTGTTGTTGTTATCCAGTCTCAGTTTTGTGTTCATTAGAGCATCAGACTGAATCAGAGCTGCTCTATGTAAAATGTGCCCTCACACACGTTATGACAAGTTGTGTTGCAGGCACAACAACCTTTTGCAATCTCCTTTTGTTGAATTCTTTATTTTATGTCTGTGTTTTACATCAGGAGCTCAGCCATCTACTTCTACGCCCAACTCAATGCAGGGTCCACCCCATACCCAGCCAAATGCTATGGGTGTACAGTGTAGCATGGCTGGTCAGCCTGCAGGTTCACCTGCTGGGCCCAGTATGGGCCAGCAACAGCCTGGCCTCCAGACACAGATGATGGGCCTCCAGCATCAGGCCCAACCCGTGTCTTCCTCCCCCAGCCAGATGGTTCAAGGCCAGGGTGGAGGTCAGACTGTCCTCTCAAGGCCGCTCACTCAAGGGCAGAGAGGGGGAATGACCCCACCCAAGCAGATGATGCCTCAGCAAGGCCAGGGGGTGATGCATGGGCAGGGTCAGATGGTTGGAGGCCAAGGGCACCAGGCCATGCTCCTACAGCAGCAGCAACAACAACAACAACAACAGCAACAGCAACAGCAACAGCAACAGCAGCAGCAGCAAAACTCCATGATGGAACAAATGGTTGCCAACCAGTTGCAAGGCAACAAACAAGCATTTGGAGGCAAGATTCCAGCTGGAGTCATGCCTGGCCAGATGATGCGTGGACCTTCTCCCAATGTTCAAGGTAACATGGCTCAGTTCCAGGGCCAGGTTGTCTCACAGCAGATGACTCCACAGCAGCAGCAGCAAATGGCTCAGATACAACAACAGCAGCTACAACAGCAGCAACAGCACCAGTTACAACAGCTACAGCAGCAGCAACAGCAGCAGCAGCAGCAACAACAACAACAACAACAGCAGCAGCAGCACCAACAGATAAACCAGCAGCAGCACCAGCAGGTTCCCATTGCTGGCAATCCAAATCAAGTGATTGGCATGCATGGTCAACAGATGAGACTCCCAGCTGGCCATCCTCTAATCCAACAACAGTTACAACAGCAACAGTTGCAACAGCAGCAGAAACAGCAACAGGCAATGTTGCAGCAGCAACAGCAGGCAGCTCAACAACACCCACATCCTTTGGGAGATCCTAATAGTGGCACAGGTGACTTGGGGGCCCAACAAATGGTCCCTGACATGCAAGCACAACAGGCTCAGGGCATGATGGGAGGCCCTCAACACATGCAGATGGGAAATGGGCACTTTGCAGGTCATGGAATGAACTTTAACTCACAATTCCCCGGTCAGATTCCAATGGGGGGGCCTTGTGTACAGCCAGGGGGATATCCTGTCAGCAAGGATGTAACGCTGACAAGCCCACTGTTGGTCAATCTGCTACAGAGTGATATCTCAGCCAGTCAGTTTGGGCCGGGAGGAAAACAGGGGGCAGGGGGAGGCAATCAGGCTAAACCCAAAAAGAAGAAACCGGCACGAAAGAAGAAGCCCAAAGATGGAGAAACACAACAGCAAGTAGATGGACTAGGGTAATGATTCTATATTGAAACATTTCCATGTTTTTTTTTTAAGTTAAAGTAATCAATTTTTCTAACCCTATGACAATAATACTTAAATTTAACATGTTCTGTTGACACACTCTTTCCTAGTGGTCTGGATACAAGTGGTGCTATGGAAGATTCTGAAATGGCTAATTTAGGTGGGGAACAGAGTTTGGGTGTGGAAAACTCAGTCCCGAAACTTCCCGATTTTTCCAACAGGCCTACAGGTATGTAAAACTGACAGCACCTAAACCTAACAGCACCTATATTCTCTTGTGCTCAGTTGTCTGTCTTGGTTTTACTGCATGCCATTGTTTACTTTTCAAATGTTAATTTTACTTGTGTGTCCCTGTTCTCTTCTTCACTATACTTAGGTTTTTCCGGCCAACCTGGAGACCAGAGAGTGTTGCAGCAGGTACCAATGCAGTTTATACAGCAACAGCAACAACAACAACAAATTCAACACATGCAACAACAGCAGCTACAACAGCAACAAATTCAGCAGCAGCAACAAATGCAACAACAAATGCAGCAGCAGCAGCAGATGCAACAGCAGCAAATGCAGCAGCAGCAGCAGATGCAACAGTTGCAGATGCAGGGTCTTCAGAATCCTCAAGGGCAGCAGGGAATAGCAGGGCCACAGACGGCAGGCCAAGGCCAGCCCCAGATACATCCTCATCAACTGCAGCTGCAGCAGCAGCAGCAACAACAGCAACAACAACAGCAGCAGCAGCAGCAGCAGCAACAACAGCAGCAGCAGCAGCAGCAGCAGCAACAACAACAACAGCAGCAGGTTCAACAGCAGGTGATATGCTTTCGTAGTATTTAATGGTAGTATTTTTAAAAATTTAAAACACAACCATTTACTTTATTTTCTTCTTAATATCTCCCACCATCTAATTCTGAAGCAACAGCAACAGATGATGATGATGCTGAAGTTGCAGCAGGAACAGAAAAATCGCATGTCCATCCCTCCAGGAGCTCAGCTCCCTCCACGTGGCATTGGCAATCAGCCTGAGGTTCAGAGGCTTCCACTTCCACAGCAGGGAAATATGCCAGTAATGATCAGTCTTCAAGGACATGGAGGAGTACCGCCATCACCTGACAAAGCCAGATCGATGCCACTGCTCGTCAACCCTCAGGTTAGTGCCAAGTGCTTATTGTTATGTAACAACCATAATACTTTCACATGATTCGGTATTACTTTGAAAAGTGGAAAGTTCTTTTCTCATTTTATTTTGAGTGAACTAAACTCCAATTGTGTGTATTCTGCTGTCTAGCTTGCCGGTGCTGTGCGAAGAATGTCCCTTCCTGATGTAGGGCAGGGGCCCCAAGGCACTGGATCAGATGAGGCCCCTCCAGGAGCCCACCCAAAGCAGGACAGGCCTATTGGTCCCGAAATGGGTGCACAGCCTGGAAATGGGAGCCAGCAGATGATGGCTAATCAGGGTTCTAACACTCACATGATGAAGCAAAGCCCTGGTCCTGCATCGTTGCCCCAGCACACAGGAGCCAGCCCCCAGCAGCAACTACCCCTTCAGCAGCAACTAACCCCCCAACCTCAACAAGTCGGCACAATGCCCGGCATTCATTTCCCTAATGTACCCACAACTTCACAGAGTTCAAGGCCCAAAACACCCAACAGAGCCAGTCCTAGACCTTACCATCATCCCCTCACTCCAACCAATCGCCCTCCCAGTACTGAGCCGTCTGAAATCAATCTTTCGCCTGAAAGGCTTAATGCCTCTATCGCTGGCCTATTTCCCCCCAAAATCAACATTCCTCTGCCTCCCAGGCAACCTAACCTAAATAGGGGATTTGATCAGCAAGGTCTTAACCCAACAACTCTGAAAGCCATTGGACAGGCCCCTCCGAATTTAACGTTACCCGGCAATAACAGCGGTGGTGCAAATAACACTAACAATCAGCAGCCTTTCTCTGCTGGCCCTGGAGGAGGAGGGGCAGGCACCAAACAAGACAAACAGTCTGGTGGGCCAGGTAAAAGGGCCAGTCCTAGCAATAGCCGTAGGGCAAGCCCAGCCTCCAGCCGCAAGTCAGCCACCCCAAGTCCAGGGAGACAAAAAGGGACAAAGATGGCAATTGGACAACAGTCGGCCAACCCTCAGGGGCAAACCATGATGCTTAACCCTACCTCGGTACCACCTAGTCCAGTGTCAATGCCCTCACAACTAAGTGGGAGTGTGGAGGCACAACATACTCAGAGTTCTTTCCATGGGATGCAAGGCAACAATCCTGATGGAGTCAGAGAATGTCAGGGAATGGTGACAGCAGAGAAACGACAAATGCCTCAGCCTCAAGCCCAGCCACAGCCTTTGAGGGATATATCAGCACCTAGAATGACAAGTCCTCGTTTCCCCACACCACAGCAGCCAAAGCCTGACTTGGAATTGCAAGCTGGGACAATAGAAAAGCAGCCAACACATACAACAACTGTGCAGGACTGCGATGTCTCCCCTGGCCCCAAGACTGCTCCAACATCCCTCAACCAGTTACTAGATAACACAGGGGCCCTGGCCGTGCCTCTTGGGTGTACACAGAGTAATACTGTCACAGGGAAGGACAGCCCCAAGTCCACTCTGGATCCAGACAGACAAATTAGCACAGAGCACATGTCCGCTCCTGTTGCTACAACTGCTCCTGTAAATGAATCGGACGCCAAAGCTAAACCTGCTGTCCTAATTCCTACCTGCAGCCCTAACTTGCAGCCTGCAATGATTCCCTGTTCACGTCCTAGCCCAAACATGAGTTCCAGTACTGCCCCCAGCCTGAACCAGAATCCCATTTCCAGTCTTTCTGTCAGTCCCAGTCTGAATGTAAACACAACTGCCACGCTTTCCCAAACCCTGTGTACAAACACTAACATTGCACAGAGTGTAAGCCCGAAACCGCTCACTTATGGTCAGAGCAGTCTTTCCGCAGCTGTTAGTACCACTTTGAATTCGAGCCCTGCACTAAACACAGCCAGCACAGCTGTCAAACAAACCCCCAGCCCTAAACCTGGTGTTCCCTCAGTCATACAGATTCCTCCTTCATCTAGCTCCATTCCCCCCAACCAGATCACTGTGTTTGTCACCTCTAACCCCATCACCTCTGCGCCCACTTCACAAGTACCCACAACTATGGTCTCCACCATGGTGGCTGTACCCAACAAAAATATTCGACCACAGGACATCCGGCAGCTGACTCCTGTCACTCGACCACCTCATTTCATCACTACCACCCCTGTATTTATTAACCCAATTTTCCAAGTCTCAAATGCATCTCCCAATACCACAGTCGTGTCGCAGTCAGTGACCATGGTGGGGCCCATCCAAGTGTCCACGCCAAACATCCAACTTTCTAGTGCCCCAAGTAGCACACAGTCCTCTGGCACCAACATAACGAACTCTCAGCTTGTCAGAAGCACTGTTGGACAGGTTCAAACTGCAAACAGCGTGTCCTCGTCAGCCCCAGTAGGTTCTCTCCCACCTCCTCAGCAAGTAAGCCCTGGCACTCCCAAAACAGAACATGTAGGTGACGCAGACTCTATTCAGAAATCAAGTCCTCCAGTCACACAGTCATCCCCCCATCCAAGCCCTTCAGCAACATCTCCATTTCAGGCACCCCTTGCTTCTTCCCCTCCCTGCTCAAGTCCTGGAGGTATGAACACCCTTCGAAAGGGCCCCATGTCTCCCTCTTCCACTGCCCAGTTGAAAAGTAAGCCTCTACAGGTTGCTGTAGCTGTTTCTGGAGCCACCAACTCCCAACAGAGTCCTGTTGAAAAGCCTGCACCGGGGCCCACTGTGGCTGTTTCACCCCAGGTTTTCCAGCCTCCTGCTAGTCCTGCCACTCCAAAAGAAGCAGTTGCATCTCAAACCACAGCTCTAAATTCATCCAAAATCGTCACGTCACCAAAAGTCTCTTCTCCGACTCTAGTTTCTGTTCCTACCCCCATTGTCAGCCAGGCAGTGTCGGCACCAGCATCAGTCTCGAGTCCGGCCCAGGTTGCAACCTCTCAAACTCCAATCGTCACTGTAGTGGCTACTCCCACTGTTGTCTCTTCTGCTACCTTGGTGCCTATGGTCACTCAAGTACCAAGTCCGGTACCGTCCATTGTTCCAGTTCTAACTGTGCCCGGACACGTTCACGAGGTTACAGCCTCCAAATCCTCTCCGCTTGCTAATCCTAGTGTAATTCCACAAACCCAGACTGTTCTTCCAGCAGAGCCTTCGATTCCTCAAGCTCCCTCTTCTGCTGAAAAAACTCCAAACACCCCAGGTAAACACAATTCTGAGGTACTCCAACAACTGGTGATTTACACCATCTCATTGTTCTTCATTGTTACCTCAAGTTATATTACAATACACTGTTAGTATCTGTTTATCTGGTGGGTATTAACAAATGTTACAGCATGACTTACTTCTTAACATTTACTGTTTTTTTATATTACAGCTATTACTTGGAACACACAAACACATACAGTGAATGAGAAAAACTAACTTTTGAAAGTCACTCTCTGAGGTTGGAGAAATCATTCAAACACTTAAATCAGTCAGTTGAGCTACTTTGTCCCTTGTTCCCCAGCACCTGTTCAAGAAGAAGCTTCTCAGGAGCCTGCAAGTGAGAAGACAGGTAAGTGTGCCATATTTAACAAGATGAACATTTTCACACAATCTTTGTTGCCTCTCTTGGAACTTGGTTATATAGTTTTTTGTTTTTTTTTCCCGTTCTCTTCAGGTGAAGAGGCCTTAGCAGGTCCAGAGCAGGGGTAAGGTTCCATGCAACCTTATAATTCATTGTAACGGCTGATTCATGTGCTGGGGTTTTTAAGCTGTCCCTTTTGTGATTGAGCTTGAGAAGTTGGCCTAGTCTTAAGAATTGTGATCCTGAAGAAGAAATGCTTAGACATTTCTAACTCTACTGAAACTCAGGGAGGTCATGTGGTTGGCCAAGAGGGTACATGGTGAAATCAATGAGCCACGTGGCCTCAGCACTTGGTATGTATGATTAGCATGCAACAATATAAATACACTAATGCATGTGCAGAGTTTAACTGATTTGCAGCATATTGCAAAGCAAATGTTACCACTCTGCTGACCTTACGACCACATCTCTTTCTGGGGCTTGGCATAATGAAGCAGGGAAGTGAAGCCATGTTTGAACGGTTTACACAGTTTATAGTTTACCGCTGTTTTTCCACTTCTATCACAGATGGGCAAAGAAAAGAAAGACGCCCATCAACTTAGTCCCAAGGTATGTATTTAAACATGTTAGTGCTGCAAAGACACAAGCAGTGGTCATGTTGACGTAGTGGCTGCTATCGGGATGAAGACGGACAGTATCTGTGGTAGACGAGGAAAAACAGCAGAGTCCTGAGTGGTATTTTATCTTTCACTGAGTAGAGCACAGTTGAGTCACACCCTTAACATTTAGTAACACTTGGCTTTCTTGTCTTTTCCTTTCTTGTCTTGTTTCCTCCATCTGATTTTTTTTCTTAGAGTTGCCGTGGAGAAGCCAAAGGGATTGAGTAGGCGCAGCTCCCGGGCAGAGAAGGAGGTGGAGGATGAGCCGATAGCAGACAGTGGTATTAGAAAGAGATCAGCCAGGCCTGGTACAAGTGCTGCTGTAAAAGGTGACTCATACACCTGCAAGAAACTTCCAAATTAGTTGAATAGGGAATTTCTGTTGCTAACTGATAAACATTCTCTATCACAGAAACTGGAGCCAGCCCCACTCAGGCCAAACGAAGGAAGTCAAAATAGACGCAACTGTGGTTGTGGCAACATGAACTGTACTGTAAAGGCTTTTTGTTTTTTCCGCTGTGAATCACTTAATATTGGTTTCTCTCCCCCAGAATATGACTTCTCTTTGGAGGAAGAAACCATGTACAGATTGTTTTAAAAATAATTATGGTATTGTTTTTGTCCATGCTATCATGTGAGATTGTAGTTAGAATGTGTGCATACAGTGTGTGCTCGTGTGAAAGTGCTTTTTATGTCACATGCTGGATTAACATTTAGACTGATAATGGAGCTTGTTATGATTGCATAATTATGTTGTACAATGGAATTAAATTTTCTACTGCTTTTGTCGTGTGAAGCTGTGTATGTAATATGATTAATATAATGTACCAAGGTTGTTAACTATTTTGCTCAGTTTGGTCTTACGTTTATCCTTACCATGTTCTGAATTTTTTTCCCGTCAATCATGTGATCATGGAGGTGAACTAAAAGATGTATGTCGATTAGAAACAAGGCCCATGTATTTTTTTATGAAGTCCTACTTTGGTTGATCATCATCCTTTCACTGTTGGGGGATCCAAGGTCCTTTCCCCCCTTGTTAAAATCAGTTCGCGCATGCGCCCTTGGTCCAAATCGGGACTACATTCGAGTCTGTCAGTGAAGGTCCCTGAAGCGGAGCATCTGCAACAGCTGTAGTCTGAGGGAACTTCGCCTGCTCCCCAAACCACCACCTGAACCGTGAGCGGGGACCATGAGCCCGGAGAGACTCAGGTACCTGCCCTTCTAAAATACCCATATGTACGCAGTATATAGTAAGTATTTGATAAAAACAACAACAAAAAAACACTATTGCGCTCCTTGTCATGAAACAACACTACCTAACCTTTTAGGTTCGGTCTCATCCTTTCACTGAGAATTTAGAGATTGTGTCAGTTTTGTTAGTGTTATATTTATGCATTGTGTCACAACTGAAACTTGAATAATCGAGCTACCGGCGCACTCAAAATTGAAATATTGAGACACCTTTTTCCACAATTTGCAGATTAATTCCGTCTTTAAAGTAAATGGTAGGTCCTCCCGCCCTATTCTGTTATATATATCATATCGAAGTTGTCCATTGTGAGTTCTATAAAGGGCAGAAATGACACCCCTTCTCCACTATCCTGCATCCATTGTTCAAAAAGAGGGTCTACATCTCACCCTTGTCACCTTCTGCTGTTTTGTCTGCTTGAGGCTGTGATAGCGACTGGCATTCTTTTCATTATGCATGTTGTGCTTTGGCTCTATGTTCATGCAATTAGGTCTAATTTTGGAGCCGAAATTGGCTAAATTATGACTGAGGATTTAAGTGTCTGCGCCATTTTCTTATCCCGAGTGGGACAAAGCCGGGCCACCCCTCACCTCAACAGCATCCTGGTGCCGGAGGCCCGCACATCAGGGCCGAGAATGTCCAAGCACCGGGGGAAAACCTTTTCTTGTTGGTTAAGAACTGGTTTACAACTACCTTTGTTTTAATATGAATCAAAATTGTTGCCTTTCACAATCAGAAGTACTTTATTAATCCCAGAGGGGAATTTCTTCGTTCCAACAACTCCAGTCAAGTAAGAAAATAAAAACTAAATAAATACATTTACTGAAATCACCAGTGTGTAAAGTATTAACTAAAAATATGAATAAAATATAACTGCCCATTTTGATAAAAGATAAATGTAAATAAAATATACAGCAGTAAGTATATACATCCACTATGTACACAGGTTGAATTGCACATAGTATGCCTAGTATGTTGAATATGTGCACACAGTAGCAGCTGAATATACAGGTGAATGCCTTTGTACAGTGTTATAAATATAGACATCAATAGAATAACCTCTGTCTGATGTAGACTGATTACCAAGACACATAGTTGTGCTTTCACATTTTCTCTTGTTGTGGTGTCAACCTGTTTCAGTCGTCTCTTCTTCTGCAGGGACTCTAAGCATCCCAAACCTCACCCAGGGACAAAATGGATGGAGGTGCGTCACGACAATAAGGTGACCTGGCTGGTGTCATGGATGGAGAATATCCAGGGCTCCATTAAATACATCATGCTGAACCCTAGCTCCAGGTTACCCCCCAACATACACACACAACCTGACTTCAGTTGTATCTTAAGCGTTGTATCTTCATCCGAACTGATATTTGACCAGCAACCGCTCCACAAAAATGATCTTTGTGTGCAGGGGGAGAAAGATTGGCAAAAATATGAGACCGCCCAGCAGCTGAAGAAGTGTGGATCGCATCCGAACCCAGTACAGGGAGGACTGGAAGTCCAAAGAGATGCGGATCAGGCAGAGAGCTGTGGCCCTCTACTTCATTGATAAGGTGAGGAGAACATTATATGCTTTACAGTAGGGCTGGGCGATAAATTGGTTTTATCGATCAATTCAAATCTTTACTTTACGTTGATTTTTTCATCAACAAGGGTTTTCAGGGTTTTCATGGTGGCATTGTCACATGCCACTGTGCATGCCTCAAGCCAGAGTTAGTAGACAGGCTTGATTCCTGGCTAAAAATGTTTAGAAACTGCAAAGAAGCACCCCATGCACTATTTGATTAGGATGATTATGCTGTGAATGCAGATGTTTAATTTTGTTTACATGCACTTTATTACGCAACATATGTCCAGGTAACTTGAGCCTGAATAGCAAGTTGTTCAACCTTTGTAAATGTATTATCAAAAAGGGTCAGATACATTTTATTTCATGTTATGTTGTGCCACTGTCAGTTAGAAAATCTTGACTGAAAAGTTACATTTTCACGGGTTGTATACAATGGAAGGTTACTATTTAATGCAGATATTTCATTTGATGCAGCTGCAGAAGGTAAACCAAATAAAAGAAAAAAATCTTCTTTAAATTGTGAATTTTTGTGAAATTCCCCCCCCCCCACACACACACCTCTCTTCTTCCAGCTTGCACTGAGGGCGGGCAACGAAAAGGAGGAAGGGGAGACGGCAGACACCGTTGGCTGCTGTTCGCTGCGGGTGGAACACGTTAAACTGTACCCAAAGATGGATGAGCAGGAATATGTGGTGGAGTTTGACTTCTTGGGGAAGGACTCTATTGGCTACTACAATAAGATGCCTGTGGAGAGGAGGGTGAGACGGACGTGTGTAAAAGAGGCTGGTGGAACTTGTCACAAGCACACTGGGATTTCTGGTGTAATTAGCACAGGGCTGCATATTCATTTGAGTTATTTTGCTAACAGATGGAGAGACAGAACAATGAAATGAAAACATAACCTCCTTGGCAGAGGCAACGCACCAGCTGGCAGTAAGAAAGAAGGAAGATGTCGCCCCCACCTGGCAGAAATATGAGTGCACATCTCACTCTCAAATGTAGGAAAGAGCTGATTCTTCTGATTCTTTTGTTTATCAGGTATTTAAGAATCCACAGTTATTCATGGAGAACAAGCAGCCGGAAGACAACCTCTTTGACAGACTGAATGTAAGACCCACAGCAGTTTGTAAGCGAGTTTACATGATCATGTTTGTCTTTGAAAATCATCATCCTCATACCACCTCCTCCTCCTCTTCACTCACTCAGCTTGAGTCTGTTTTAATTGCAGATTAATGAGAAACAGAACCAACTGTCTGCAGCCAGGAAGCAGCTGAAGGCTGTTAAGGCTGATCACAAGGCTTCCCATGATGACAAGAGCAAAAAGTAAGGGTCATTTGGTTCGGTGGTCAGCCATGGACATGTGGACAATGACCATTTGTATTTACTTCAGTGCTATCACTTTACTAATGCAGTGCAACTCTACGCTTTAGTTTAGACTGTAAAATAATACAAAGGAATGAAACAGTGATTAGGAAGTTAAAACTGTCAGAGATTTTGAGATAACTAGTCTAATTCAACTTTTAAAGATACTCTAACCTCATTCAGCGGCACCAGTGTTTCGTATTTCTTGCTGTCTGTTTGCGTCGCTGCTCTGTCAGGGCTGTGGACGTGAAGCGTAAAGCAGTGCAGAGGATAGAGGAGCAGCTGATGAAGCTCCAGGTTCAAGCCACAGACAGAGAGGAGAACAAGCAGATGGCTCTCGGCACGTCCAAGCTCAACTACCTGGATCCATGCATCTCTGTGGCATGGTAAACACAGTATCTGCAAAACATGGTGACTTTCTCTGAAGGATGGCGCATGGAGGGGGCACAATGTCTTCTTTGGTGACAGAAAGGCAGGAAATACTCTTCCATTGTAGGAAAAGGAGCAGCACAAGCGAAAGAGCTGCAGCAGGGAAATATGAGGAAGAAAAGCATGTGAGCATGACGAACAATAGGGTTTGTTTCTTAAATCTAGGGAGCGTCCCCAAACAGCACTCCTTCCTCCATGTGGGAAGTCAATGAGGAGCTGCCTGGCCCGGCAGCAGAGAAGAGGAACGGTGCTTCACCCTCCCTAACCCATGGCCTACAGCTATTTATGGAGAGCCTCCTCCTCAAGCACAATGCAGTCAGGAATGCCCTGTGCCTGGTTGTAAGGCAGACAGCCTGGGGTCCCCCCTTCCTTTGAGGGTGGTGCATGGGAACCTGGCCTACACCCAGGTTAAATAGGCACATTGCCGTGATTTATTAAATTTTTTCTAAAGTAAAAGGTTTAGAAAAGGTCATAGGATGCTCCATTCCCTCCGACATGTCCTGTGTGTGGGAATGAGCTACATTACAAATGCAGCGCAATAGATACATAACATGAATTGGGTTTACCTCCTTTAAGAAGATGTCTACATAAGCCCTAAACCCAGTCTCAGGATTACGCATATCATTTTTGCATAATATTTGATATTTGAGTCTCTTAGTCAGAGTTCATTGATTTCCACCAAAGGTGTGGTTTAACTTTGATTTGTGTGCGCATTATGATAATTAGGAAAATAACAACTTGATTTTGTCTAAACCTGTTTCAGACGTGCAACATGGGCAAAGGAGGAGGCTGTTACCTTTTGAATTTATTCAATCATTTCTTTACACTGAGTTCAGTGGAATTGACAGTTTAAACAGTTTGAAATAAGAGCTTAAGTGTGCTGTAACTTTAGACTTGAATGAGTGAGTGGGTTTTTGGCCTGCAAGCGGGGTGTTGCCAATAGCGTTCAGAACGACCTGTTGTGTTACAGTATGAAGCTGCAAAAGCAACAATAGATGGAACACAGCCATTACACACAGCTCATCCCATGTACTTCTTGCCTACCAGTTCAGCACGGTCCATAGTAGAGATATATTTTTATAGACAAGGAGTCATTCCTTTCTTGTCTTCTACATGTCATTTTTTTGAGTAGTGGGTGCTTTAACATCTTCTTTTCCTTCATCAGGTGCAAGAAATGGAGTGTTCCCATTGAGAAGATCTACAACAAAACCCAGAGAGAGAAGTTTGCCTGGGCAATCGACATGGCTGACAAGGACTGGGAGTTGTAAATGTGCTTAGTGTTTTACCATTTCTACCCATGCCTTCGACCATAAAGATGGTTTGTATTGATGTCAGACGACTGCACTGTGTGGTTACTACAAGCTGCTGTGGGAGGACTTGGAGGATAATCTGCAGACAGAGTAATAACCATGTCGTATATAAAGAAATAACACCCCAGTGGTTTGACTGAGCGGCCAAAGGACACTCTCTTCATCGTGTTATTTAGTTATTTTGTTAGATAAGACTGAATTGAAATTTGTAAGCCATCATCTCCACCATTGTGGAGAAATTCAATGTTGTCATAGAATAATGAATTACTAAATGTTTGAGAGAATTATCATACGGTAGGTAGTAACAGGATAAATCTGAACAGATGTACAGTGATCCTCACACAGCCTGCTCATATATTCAACTTGGAATGTCATCTTGGATTCATTTTGTTCATTATTTTATTTTTCATTTCAGGGATGTACACATTTATCAGCAACTGTGACTCTATGTCCAATCTGCATTGTGTGTGTGTTTCCAGTATTGCGTTGGACAAATGTAGAAGTGTTCCTCTCAAGGAGTTCATGTACAGTATAGCACTTAAAGAAACAATTGTTGCAGAGGGCTGTGCCAAAACAATCACAGAAATCATTGTGCTGCTTTTGTATCGCTGTGAGTATGATGAAAGTGCCCACTTTAAATTATGTGAACAGATTCTCACCTAGGTCATGAATATTTCTTGTTATTAATCATTAATCATTTATAACACGTCTGGTTGAATGCTTATTGTTTGGATCTTTGTAGTTTTCCCAATAAAACCTCAACCGTGTCCCTTTTCTTCTATATTGTCTTTGAAATATGAGAAAGAGAAGCTTTATCCTGTCAGTGATCAGTGAGTTCAGGGGTCATGATGCTATTCCCAATAATTTGGCTTCAACCAGAAGCAAAACTAGAAAACTTTGTACTGACTTTGCACCAACATTTACACACACAACCTCCCCTACCTCCAACAAGCATTCACGGATTTGACCATTTAAATAGTGGTCAAAAATCAAAGTTGAGAGTCAAAAACTACTGACGCAAATGCACTGTGTCTTTAAGAGTCCAGCAGGAAATTTATGCATGAAGCTAGCGAAAGATCGTTTCGGAAGTACGTTATTTGTTGAAATAAAAGCCTTCAGGTTTGTTACATTCGAACCGTTTTACATATACCGTATCAGACGACTTCAGAAAGTGTTTAATAATCTAGATGTATGTGTTATGTAGAAGAATCAGTTTGAGATAGACCTGTTCCTGTTGAAAAAGATGGAATATTAGCAGCAAGTGGAGGTTTAAGGAAACCACATGGAAACAACATGCTGGTTTCAGGTAGCACAGTTGTTCAACTACACAAGTTTCACAGCTCAGTTCCACCGTGGTGTTTCATAGCCACAGGTATTTTGTACATGGTACCTGTCAAACAGCAGAAGGTGTGTTGTTATTTTCTAGCCTACATAGAAAAGTTGATTTATTATGAAAGGACGCGGCGGAAGTTGTGTGCCGGCTCCAGCCGTGACGCCGCTGGTGGTCGGCTGGCAGGAGGGAGGGGGGGCGGCTGCCTGCCTCGCTGAGCTGAGGGGATCAGAGCACACAAACTTACGTAGTCGTAGCCTGGTGCTCACGGTCTACTCGTCCCTCTGTATGGACGGCCGGAGGGGAGAAGCGGAAACGGGGAGCTTTGTCGTCTGGACCGCAGCGCCTCTCCGGGGCCTCGCCATGATTTAATCACGGAAAACCGGGAGTGGGGGGAAAAAGGAAGAAGCACACGGGAGAGCGAAGCGGCAGTCGGAGATGTGCGGTCGGGCCGAGATTGCGGTGGTAGGTTCAGCAACGCAGCAACTCCTGCGACGTGTTGTTTTCCTGTTGATTTTGCTCCGAAGCGAGTGTCGAAAGGAGACGGGACGGGCAGGTTTCACTAGCTGCTGCTACCCGGCTGCTGTAGGACGGCTGAATCCGACAAGCGGCTCTCCTTCGGCCCAGCGACATGTTAGCTCACACCGGCCCCATTTCCACGCCGTGAAAAATACTGCTTTCTGGTGGTTGTTCCCAAAAAGGAAAAAAAGTAATGTTGAAAAAAACTTAGCAGCTTACAGGCCTGCTGGTACTTTTTTTTTAAACAAATGCAACGTAAAATCCTCCGTGGCAGAGTTGTCCGGTGTGATTAGCTTCTCAGCACTACGCGCCAGATGTTTGTGCTGCAGCTGTCATTTATTTACACCAATTCACTGTGCTGCTGCTCAGGGTTCATATGGAAACATCACTCATTCACTTCATGTTTCCACAGGATCAACAGTGGCTCTCTTCAAGGTGAAATAGTTGTGTCAGAGGGGTTATTCGATCGAATATGACATTATTTTCAAGTAGATAAAGGCGAGTAAATCACACGCATACCCAGGTTACTGCATAAAAAACCACGTATCCTTGTATTGACTATTGTTTTCAATTGTAAATTTAGAAATATGTAACTTTTTTTAATACTTATTTACTATGAATGATTATATACTATGAAAACACGCAGATGCGTAAAACCATTATTCATTCACCACCAGCTAGTGTGGGTCTCGTATCTTTTAATTATTACTTGTGCTTTCCTGAGTACCAAATTAAATATCTTTGCATAATTGGCTTTTCAGCTATCACGTTCCACTTAGTTTTCTAAAGAATACTCAGCATTGTACTGAAGATTTTATTAAATGTATGTGACTAGGTGCATTGATAGTCACTGGCACGTGGTTAATATTTGTAGTTTACAGCAGCTGTCCCACGTTTAGGAGTGTATTTAAAAAAGAAAAGCTAAAACCGGTGCAAAAGAAGTGGATGTAGGCAGGTCATCATCTCTGGCGTAGAGGGTGGAGCTGGAGAGAAGTTATCATTTTACAAAGCAAACATGCAGTTTTATTGGAGAAACTAGCGATTATAGACTCATTACAGAATATACTTGGGAAGTCTGCTCACGCTCAGTGGCGTCGCCCCCTGTAGGCCCTCATGAACGTTTCAGATTCTTAATCATTGACCACTGAAGCTGTGTCCACTATGTCCGATACTCCTTAGCTTAGCTGTAGCGGTTTATTTAAAAATATCAGTGATGAACTGTGCACAAAGTTTATATGAAAACATATAATTTCTACACATGAGTAATATGTAACTGAGGTAAAAGTGAGAGAGGGGTGTGTGTAGACACTTGACTTTAAATCACTGTTTTGTTTTGTAACACAATAAGTAAGTGAACAGCTTGAAAATATCATTTTGTGAAGGCTGCATTCCAAATCTGGATGGAGGGTGGGTCAATTGTGTGTGTGTAAAGCTGTCAGTTTTTTAAAAGTTGTAGTACAGTGTGTTTACAGGACACTAGAAAAGCCCCCTAGGAATTGTTGTTTCATGGGTTTCCCCCCTCCCTATTCTCCTGCTGTAGGTATCCCTGTCTAGCTCTGGACTGAGCAGATTGTTCTGAGAGGAAGCGGATAACAAACAGGGGAAGTGAACATGGCTGGAACTTCGGGCTTCTTTTCCAACGGACCTGTCCCGTGGATGGACAACGACACAGAGATGAACAACCTGTACCGGGACCTGGAGCTGGGCACCGTGCTCACGCTGTTTTATTCGAAGAAGTCCCAGCGGCCAGAGAGAAGGACATTTCAAGTGAAGCTGGAGACACGGACCATCATCTGGACTCGGGGGACGGATAAAATAGAGGGCGAGAGTGAGTGAGAGCACACAGACGCACAAACAAAGGAATATTCAATTATTGATGAATCTGTGGATCATTGTCTCTGCTAATTGGTGCCTCAGTTTAATATATGACTGCTAGGAAATGGAATTTCAAGTTAATAGTATTAAAATAGTTTCTGATTATGGATTAAACTAAAGCCACACAAAGTTCACATTAGTTCTAGAACTGGTTTGTTTACATGCATTCGTAAATACAATGTAGTGTTGTGAGACATCTGAAATTGTCACAACAGACGTGACACAAAGTTGTCGTCAACAACTAGGGTAACACTTATGCTCAGGTGGAGCAAGTCTCTTCCAAAATCCAATAAACCGGCTGAAAGTACAGAGGATACAATACTGAGTCACGCTATCTTGCTAGTGTGAAGATATTTGCTGTGTGACAGGTCCTGGACCGACTGACGCAGTGTGTTTCTCCAGAACATGTCCAGGTTTTACCTTACTAAAAGCAAATTGGGTGTTACAGCAGATCTCAACAGTTAGGTAACGCCACAGTTGTAAATTAGACTTTTTTGTGTTGTTTGTCTTTTAGACGGAGATTGCTCTGTTCCAAATCTAGATTTGCAGCATGTGTGGCTCTTGGAGCAGTGGTTGTGGTTTACAAGTGGCTTAATCAGGTCTAAGGTACAAACCCAGAGGAGAAGAAAAGGCCTGGGTCTGTCACTTAGTGGTGTTTGGTAGGAATGTTCTCTAATGCGCCAGTCAGGTGTCTGTGGGCACACGGGCCTTCAGCGACTCATTGGTTTGTGCAGCAGGATGACTTATGCACAGCTGTGCTCTGCTCCGGATGCACCAACAACAGCTTGCTCTTTCTCTCTCTCTCTCAAACACACACAGAAACACACACAGAGGGGAACGATTTCACACTGTAACAATGTCTTTTTTGCGATTCGATGTTTCATAGACATGAGTTCATTGCTGTAATCTGATCCTTCTTGGGAGGTGAAACTGGCCTTGACGCATCATTAATGTACAGAAATAGAATATGGGGTTTTTACTGGAAATGTGTAATCATTTGGGAACCATTTGGCCATCTGTATTTGCACCTTATCAAAGTCACAGAGATAATTATGTCCATTAACACTGGAAGTGGCACTTAAGGTTGTTGCTAAATATAAAGGAAACTTCTTTCTCTCTCGCTGATTGATTCTGTTTTCAGTCTACAAGTGTGTGTGATTAGGTTTTTTGCATTAAACAGACCGCGGGATGCGATCAGATATGGTTTTGTTTGACAAAGCATGTTGTGGTCACACGTAAGACGTATTAGTAGGACTTCGGTAGGTACAGCATCATGGTAGAGCAATGTGCGGCGGAATTCAATACTTGACCTGGAAGACTTTGTGATACCATCACAACATCAAATGTCTTCCTCGTACAATAACACGAGTGGAAAACTTTTTGACGTATATCATGTTGCATAATGTCACTACAAGGAAACATTTTCATACACATCTGTATGTTTCACAGAGGGTGCAAAACGCAAAACATACGAATGTGTGTGAGAAGGACATGATTGTGTCCTGCCTCGTGTGTGAACAGTTTCAAAGGATGTCGTAGAAACTGAAGTGCTGCACGAAACAGAGGGTCCCGGACGGGTATGTTACACCCGTCTGACACTGTGTTATCTGTCATCAAACCAGTTATTAGTTGCTGTGTTAAGGAGACGAGGAAGTGAGCTGTGTTTCAGCCAAGTGTGAATGATGTTCTTTAAGCAGTATTACTGGCATGTACTGGATGCGTGTGCGCCTGGATGTTGTCACTGGGTGAGATTTCTTTGGCTGGTTTGTGTTTGGTGACGTTCAGGTTGATGGAATTACCCGAGAACACTGTCCATCTGGCCATCACCCATTTCATTTGATTTCACACTTGGCTGTTCTTACAGGTATTCAGCACAAACATTCGAACAGTGTCTGTCTATGTGAGGACATCATTCATATAATGGTCAGGGGCAGAGATCACTGCTGATTGGGGGGAGAAGTGGGGTTGGGCTAGGGGTGTACAATGCTACAGCATCCTGAGATGTGATCACACCTGACTGTGATCGATACCAGCACAAATCTCACCTCAGTGAATCACATTTGTTTCTGTGACCTCCTTGGCGTTCCAACATTTCCTCAGCAAAACCCTTTGATGGGTTCAGACGCGTTGTGAATTATCTGGATGATCTATTCCTAGAATTGCGACATTTTTGTTGAATCTTCGCTCACAGCCGAAAGAGTGTTCCTAGAAGTTGGTCTCTAAAGGCGCCTCTGTGTGTGACAAGGCTTTGTGAATACGGCCTCAGGTTGTCGGTGGGAGACGAGCACAGCTCCACATACGATGTGTTGAAAAGAGGAAACATGGGGCGACATGGTACTTATTTGTCAGAGGGAAAGTCTGCTACTTGAAGGGAAAAATGTGGTCATCCTGGGCTTTTTATTTGTATTGTTCAGGTGAAGATGTTGAAAAAATGATTCACAATAACCCAAATGAATGGAATCAGTCCAATATTGAGTGAGAACACCATTGCCTACAATGGACGCAAATCTGTAGATTGAAAGCTCTAGTTTTTCCACTGACAAGCTCAGATTGTTGCGATCCATGTTTGACGTTTGGCGAAGGACCCTACTCAGACGTTAGTGAATTCGCTCTGAAGTCTCAAGAGTGCAGAGGTTCATTAGTTGTCAATGGCTGAAACAGCTGCCCTGCTGTCAATGTCCCCGTCAAGGGGAGACAAAGGGTGCAAGTTGAAAAATCCTAAAGTGTGAACCCACTTGATTGATTCTGAGGTGCTCTTTCTCGTGGAGCGAGTCAAATTAAGGTCATGATCTCAGTTCAGAAGAACGACAGTTCTGCTATGTTTTCATCATGGACATCAGCTGCATCGGCGTAAGCTCAACAAACCACAACACCACATCAGGTTGTGTAAGTGGGAGAAGAAAACAGATTGCGTGCATTACTTTTATGTTCAGTGTCATCCAGGTGCTGAAAAACAGGAGTGTTCACATTTTGTTGATGTGCCAAACCGCCTCAACACTGTAGAATATGGACAGTAATGTTAATGAAACGTGTAGTTTTGTGGATGTAGGAGCTGCGGAAATGGTGATTTCTGCCTCAAATTTGTATTGTTTCCTCCGTTAAGAAAAGTTGGTTCTCTGAGAAGGAATATTGTGATTCTGTTTTTTACAGAATCACTGCTGGTTTGCTAGTAGCACATTCATAAAGTCACCAGAGCTTGCTAGTAATTGGTTAATCAATCACTTGTGTGGGCTATAAATTGGTATAAAATGGTGAAAAATGTCAATCGTTGACATTTTACTTCCCGTCAGATGTCTTGTTTTGTCTGCAAACCAAAGCTATTGCTTTTACTGTCATTAGAGGAGCAAAGACCAGGAGCATCGACATTAATGAAGCTTCATTCAGACAAATTTAGACTTTCTTCACAGACAAATCACTCAAAATGATGAATCCACTCCAGAATAGGTCATCATTTAACTAGTACATTGCTGAAGCTGCCCACCAAAGTACTGAAGGAAGACATCAGAGTATTTTTTGTGAATCTCAGGTTGTTGGTTGCCAAAGGTATCAAAGCTCCTATGAGGATTGGTGGAAGGAGAAAAGCAGGACAGATAGCAGGAGGAAGTGTGGGAATGTGTTTCAGGACGCGTACTCTCATCTCCTTCAGTAAGGTTACACCTCTGGCTATCTCTTCATTTCCTGCATCTGTCTGGAACGTGCTCCAAATATTTGATGAAAAAAGTGTTGCCTGACAAATCAGCGAAGGGCAGCCACCTTGCTCTGAGTGGAAGTCTGTTGGACGGTGCAGTGGGTAAAGTAAACTGAGGGCAATGACGTCGTACCTCAGCTTGGTGAAAGAGTGTTGTTTTTTTTTCTCTCTCTCTCTCTCTCTCTCTGCAGTTCTTCTGAAAAGTGTGTGCATAGTCTCACC